>JAVTVJ010001567.1:0-43577 GCA_034509425.1 Eopsaltria australis
AATTCTGGCCTCGTTACCCCAAAAATCTCCATTTCGACCCCATTTCGGACCTCAGATTTGGAGCTGACCTGGGTTGGGGACAGCCCTGGAAAACCTCCCTAAAAACCCCAAAATGCCCCCAAAAACCTCCCTAAAACCCTCAAAATGCCCCCAATAATCCCCACAAATCCCTCGTGGTGGCCCCAAATTCTGGACACCCCAATTCTTGCCTGATTACTCCAGAAATCCCCATTTTTCCTCAGTTTTTGACCCTAATTTTGGGACTGACCTGGGGCGGGGACAGTGCCCAAAAACCTCCTGAGAAATCCTGAAAATGCCCCTAAAAACCTCCTTAAAAATTCCCCAAATCCCCCCAAATGCCTCGTGGTGACCCCAAAGTCTTGACACCCCAATTCTGACCCCGTTACCCCAACAATCTCAATTTTTACCCCATTTTGGACCCCAATTTTGGGGCTGACCTGGGTTGGGGACAGCTGTGAAAAACCTCCTGAAAACCCCCTAAAATGCCCCCAAAACATCCCTAAAATGCCCCAAATCCCTCGTGGTGAACCCAAATTGTGGACATCCCAATTCTTCCCTCATTACCCCAAAATCTCTATTTTTACCCTGTTTTGGACCCCAATTTTGGGGCTGATCTGTGGCAGGGACAGTGCCCAAAAACCTCCCTCAATAACCCCAAAATGCACCCCAAATGCCCCCAAAATCCCCCTAAAACTCTCATGGTGACCCCAAATTCTGGACACACCAGTTCATTACCCCCAAAATGTCCATTTTTACCCCATTTCAGACCCCGATTTTGGGGCTGACCTTGAGTGAGGATAACGCCCACAAACCTCCCTAAAACTCCCCAAAATTCCCCCAAAATTCTTGTGGTGACCCCAAATTCTGCACACCCCACCCCCCAAGCCCAAATCTCTGATTTTTCCCCAGTTTTGGACGCCAATTAGGGCTCACCTGAGCTGAGGACGTCGATGGCGGCACTGGGCAGGGACAGCCCCACAAAACCCCAAAAATGCCCCCAAAATGCCCGCAAATCCATCGTGGTTGCCCCAGATTCCAGACATCCCAACCACACCCCAAAACCTCCATTTTTCTCCCCATTTTTTCTCCAATTTTGGAGCTGACCTGGGCTGGGGACGGCAACAGCGACGCCGGGAGGGGACAGCTCCCAAAATATCCCCAAAAGGCCCCCAAAAAACCCCAAAATTTCCCCAAATCCTTCATGGTGACCCCAGATTCTTGACACTCCACCCACATCCCAAAATCTCCAATTTCTCCCAATTTTGGACCCAAATTTTGGGGCTCACCTGGGCTGGGGACATCAGCGGCCACGCTGGGAGGGGACAGCACCCAAAAATCCCCAAAATGTCCCCAGAATGTTCCCAAGATGCCCACAAACCCCTCATGAAGACCCCAAATTCTGGACACCCCACCCCCATACTGCAAAATCTCCATTTTTTACCCCATTTTGGACCCTGATTTTGCGGCTCACCTGGGCTGGGGACATCGACATTGGTGCTGGGAGGGGACAGACCCCAAAAACCTCCCTAAAAGCCCCAAAACATTCTCATGGTGACCTCAAACTCTGGATCCCCTAATTCTGGCCTTGTTACCCCAAAAATCTCCATTTTTACCCCATTTTTCCCCTGTCCTGGGTTAGTCAGGAGGGGTCACAATCTAGGAAGTGACCGATGCTGCAGGAGGTGATACAGCTTCCTTCCTGAGAGAGAGCCAATAACCAGGGAGTTTTAAGGATTGATGTGTAGGTAAAGCAATTCAAAAGTTGATCCACCTTCGAGGAAAAACCATCTATAATCAGAGAGCCTCTGAGCCTCTTCCTCTTTTTGCCTGCTGCAGTGTAGGGAGGAGCATCTCCCTGCTTCTCTCCCCGGGAAGGCACTGTCCCCCCCAGTCCTTCCAAAGGAGGGAGAGGGACGGGAGGTTTAGGGCGGCCGTGCAGCTGCAGCTGGGCGTGGGGGAGGAAGCAGATGGAATTTTCGGCAGATGCAGTTCAGCCGACCGGTCAGCTCCACCAGACAGGGCCAGGCCCCTGCTCCGGGCCAGGCAAGGACCGGGCCGGACTCCATCCAGCTCGGGCCAGGCCCTGCCCTGTCACCCCGGGCCCGGCCGGCCCTACCAGGCTGAGCCAGCTTCACAGAGCCAGGCACAGAGACTCGGAGAGCTTCTGCCATCCAGCTCGGACCTTTTCAAACAGCCCGGCAGAGAGCACGGGATCCTCACACTGCTGGGGAGAGAGAGATTAACTCTATCCATGCCTGGACTGAACTTGCAGACACACATCCTTCCTTGCACAGAGAGAGGAACGAGTGAGGACATCTACACAAATACAGCATAGAGACTTTACAGTGAGTGAGGAAAGCAGAACGGATGCCTAGAGGGAGGTGTACGAGAAGTGCTTTGAGAGGGAAGCTGAAAACTCTTTTGGAGAACCATAGTTGGGACTGAGCTAATAAATTCCCTGTAATATATGAAGAAATAGTCCAAAGGGAGAATGTGAGGTTCTAATTGCAGCCAGTGAACTGAAATACCTGGGTAAAGACAAGTAGGTGTTGAAAGAAGTACAGCCTGATGAGAAACTTGAACCCAGAGAGAGGAGAGGCTGTGACCCAGAGCCCTGGTCCCAGGGGAATGCCAGAGAACCTGTGTTGTCAGGAGAGCCTGTGCTGCTCAGCACAGAAGAAGGGATTTTCTTTGTTGTTGCAATTGAACTGTGCATCCTTAAAAAGGAACCCCATGGGCTGCTGATGACCCACCATAGTGGCTGTGGGAAGGCTGCTGGTGTGGGAGGGGATCCACCATTCAGCAGATCTTTCTTCTGTGTGGCAGCTGATGGTGAGGCTGAAGAGCCATAAAAAAACTGTACTTCTTCCTACAGAAAATCCATGGTGTAAACAAAAGAGACTTCTCTCCCTAAATGAACTGAAAGAAGAACTATTTCAGAGATGGTAAACTGACTGGAGGTCAAAGTTGTCTTTTGTGTGTTGTCAGGGAGAAAGAAATGGAGAGGTGGGGGAAGGAGGGGTGGTCTGAGGAGTTGGTTCTGGTTTTTCTTATTTTTTTTTCTTTGTCTTAGGTGTGTTAATAAACTTTCTTTATAAAGATTGAGGCTGCTTTGCCTACTCCTAATCCTCATCTCACAGCAAACTTCAGGTGAATTTTAGTAAGTGTGCTGGCATTTGGCCAGAAACTCGAATAGGCGCACTGGAACCACTGCACCCAGGGGCCGGTGTCTGCATTCCAAGGGTGTTGCAGTCTGCTCCCCAGGGACCCTCCCCGCATGCAAGCAGCGCCCAAGGAGCAGCTGCAGAAGTTCCGAGTTTGGAGCAGAATCCCCTGTGCACACAAATGCCAACTGGCATTTCAGGGGCTGGCAGGAGAAGCTAAATTCATCTGCTCGCTGCCCTTTCTAGCCGTGGCCACGCTGATGCAATTGGAAGAATTGCCCCTGGCCAGGCAGCTCTCGGGTAGAAGATTGGCTTTTGCTCCTCATGTTTCTGAGGTGCCAGCTGCCGCTTCCTCAGGTTTTCCTTCCAATTCCTAAGGGCTTTGGACTCTTTTGACCATTTCAACGCTTTCTGTGCGTCCCTGTGAGCGAGCATGCACCACAAAGCCTGTCCCTCAAAGCCTTGAGGTAGTGCCAAAGCAGAACTTGTTCATGCTCTTTTCTCATGGTGATTTTATAAGCTCCTCCAGACTCTTCAAGCAAACTGACACTGGAGACAAAGGCTTGACCTTGGAATCCTAGGGCACTTTGTGTGTGTGTGTTTTTACCATGTGCTTTTGCAGGGCCTTGGGCTGAGCACGGTGAGGGCCGAGGCCTGGGGCCCTCGAGATGGCAGCAGGGAGCCCCCGGGGCAGCGGCCCTGAGGGGCGGCCCTGAGGGGCGGCACAGGGTGCATTTCCCCCGAGCAGCGAGCGAGCCAGCGGCCGGGCGGGCGGGGAAAGGCGCCCCTGGGGAGAAGGGCAGGCAGAAAGGCCCCGGCTCTGTGCCAAGCGGGCGGCCCATCGCCAATTGCTGGCTCCCGGAGCCACTGGCAGGGCCGTGTCCCCTTCACGCCGCTGACACCGCACCTGCAGTGCTGCGTCCGCCTCTGCTGGGCTCCCCAGCACGGACGGCAAGGACATGGACGCGCCGGAGCAGGTGCCCAGGAGGGACCCCGAGATGATCCCAGGGCTGGAGCAGCTCTCGTGCAAGGAAAGGCTGAGACAGCTGGCCTTGTTCAGCCTGGAAAAGAGCCTTAGGCTTAGGCTTGAGCCAACTGTGGCCTTCCAGTACCTGACAGCAACCTCCAAGCAAGCTGCAGAGGGACTTTGTACAAGGGCAGGCAGGGACAGCACATGGGAGAAGGGATCCAAACGGAAAGAGAGGAGGTTTAGATGAGGGATGCAGAAAAAGACTCTCCTGGAGCAGGTTGCCCAGAGAAGCTGTGCATGGCCCATCCCTGACGGTGCTCAGGGCCAGGCTGGATGGAGCTCAAGGGCTGGCCGCAGGAGGTGCTCTGTGACGGGCTGGCTGTGGCACGCTTGGCTGAAGGAGGTGGCCGTGTCCTGCCGTGCCGCTCTCCCGCAAAGGGCAGGCTGGGCCGGGAGGCCGGCGCAGCTCTGAGCACAGACAGCGCGGCCCGGGCCCTGCGGGCGCTGGGAGCAGCCGGGCAGGAGCCTTCTGCAAGTGCCCGGCGCTTTCTGCCTTCTCTCCCCAGAGTGCCAACATCTGATCCGCTGGTGTTTGTCCAAGCACCCCGCGGACCGGCCCCTGCTGGAGGAGATCTTGCTCCACCCTTGTGTGCGGGGCAGGCGTCTTTGGTGCCTTGCAACACCGTGCCTCTGCAACACCCACGTAGCGAGTGCCACGCAGGGCTGAGGACCTGAAAAATAAAACAAGCAAAAACCCATTCTGGGCTGTCGCTTTCAGGGTACCGGGGGTGGCCCAGTGTGTTGCAGCCTTCCTGGAGGAAGTGTCCCGTCAGAGAACGGCTGCAAGTGATTTCAGCTCGTGTGGTTCAGCTCTTTGTGAAATGGCCCAAGGCAGACCTGGGGACAGAGAGACAAGGGATCCGTATGGCAGCTTCACAGGGTCGCTTTATTGTCCAGAAGCTGCTGTGAAGGGAAGGCAGGGACGGCTGCTCCCTGCCTGAGGCTGGGACTGGGGTCTTTCTATGGGGAAGGCAGGGGGTGGGCTAAGAACCAGTTAGCCAGCTGGGTACAAGGCATTGCCATGGAGGAGCAAGGTATGCTGGGGGTGGTTCGCTGGTCACCATGACCCAGAGGTAGGTTTCTTATCTCTGAGTCGTTTTGCCCTCAGGCTTTTCTGCAAGGGAGTGCAGAGGGCTCTTGAGCCAAGAGCTCACAGCCCTCCCTAGTCATTGGTGCTGGTCAGTGGAGCGGTCAGTGGTGTTGGTCATCACAGTATGTTCAGTAGGGGGTGCTCAGTGGGGTGTGGTCAGTGGGTGTGGCCCGTGTGGTGTGGTCTCTGGGTGGGTGTGGTCAGTGTGATGTGGTTAGTGTGGTGCTGTCAGTGTAGTGTGGTCAGTGGTGTGGACAGTGTGCGGTGGTCATTAGGTGTGTGTGGTCAGTGAGATGTGGTTAGTGGTGTTTGGCCAGTGGGGTGTGGTCTGTAGGTGTGGTCAGTGGCTGCGGTCTGTAGGGTGTGGTCCATGGATGTGGACAGTGGGTGTGGTCAGCAGGGTGTTTTGAGTGCGGTCTGGTCAGCGCGTGTGGTCAACGGATGTGGTCAACGGATGTGGTCAGTGGGGTGTGGTCAGTAAGGTGTGGCCAGTAAGGTGTGGTCAGGGGGTGTGGTCAGTGGGTGTGGTCAGTAAGGTGTGGTCAGTAAGGTGTGGTCAGTAGGTGTGGTCAGTAAGGTGTGGTCAGTAGGGTGTGGTCAGTGGGAGTGCTCAGTCGGTGTGGTCAGTAAGGTGTGGTCAGTAAGGTGTGGTCAGTGGGTGTGGTCAGTGGGTGTGGTCAGTGGGTGTGGTCAGTGGGTGTGATCAGTAGGGTGTGGTCAGTGGGTTTGGTCAGTTGGTCTGGTCAGTATGGTGTGGTCAGTGGGTGTGGTCAGTAAGGTGTGGTCAGTAAGGTGTGGTCTGTGGGTGTGGTCAGTACGGTGTGGTCAGTGGGTGTGGTCAGTAGGGTGTGGTCAGTAAGGTGTGGTCAGTGGGTGTGGTCAGTGGGTGTGGTCAGTAAGGTGTGGTCAGTAAGGTGTGGTCATTAAGGTGTGGTCAGTGGGTGTGGTCAGTGGGTGTGGTCAGTGGGTGTGGCCAGTAGGTGTGGTCAGTACGGTGTGGTCAGTGGGTGTGGTCAGTAAGGTGTGGTCAGTGGGTGTGGTCAGAAAGGTGTGGTCAGTAAGGTGTGGTCAGTGGGTGTGGTCAGTAAGGTGTGGTCAGTAAGGTGTGGTCAGTGGGTGTGGTCAGTAAGGTGTGGTCAGTGGGTGTGGTCAGTGGGTGTGGTCAGTAAGGTGTGGTCAGTAAGGTGTGGTCATTAAGGTGTGGTCAGTAGGGTGTGGTTGTAGTGGTTTCAGTTCGCCTATTCAGGTTTGTGGCTAAATGCCAGCACACTTACCTAAATTTACTTGATTGCTCTCTGTGAGATAAGGATTAGGAGTAGGCAAAGCAGGCTCAAACTTTATAAAGTACAAAGAAGTTTTATTAATATATCTAAGACAAAGGGAAAAGAAAAAAAAACTCAAGAAAAAAACAGAACAAACTCCCCAGACCATCCCCCCCTTCCCCACCTCTCCATTTCATTCTCCCTGACAACACACAAAGGACAACACTTCGACCTCCAGTCAGTTTACCACCTCAGAAACAGCTCTTGTTCCAGTTCATTTAGGGACAGAAGTCTCTTTTTGCTTACACCATGGATCTTCTGTAAGAAAAATGCAGTTTTTATGGGTCTTCTGCCTCACCATTAACCGCCGCCCGGAGCAAAGTCCAGCTTAATGGTGGATTTCTCCCACACCAGCAGCCTTCCCACAGCCACTATGGTGGGTTATGAACAGTCCACAGGGTACCTGTTTTAAGGATGCTCAGTTCAATTGCAGCAACAAAGAAAATCCCTTCTTCTGTGCTTAGCAACACAGGTTCTCCTGACAACTCAGGTTCTCTGGCATTCCCTGGGACCAGGGCTCTGGGTCACAGCCTCTCCTCTCTCTTGGTTCTAGTTTCTCATCAGGCTGTACTTTTTCAACACTTACTTGTCTGTACTTAGGTATTTCAGTTCATTGGCTGCAATAAGAAACTCACATCCCCCTTTGGACTATATCTTCATCTATTACAGAGAATTTATTAGCTCAGTCCCCAACCATGGTTCTCTAAAAGAGTTTTCAGCTTCACTCTTGAAGCAACTTCCCATGCACCTCCTTGTGAGTATCAGTTCTGCTTTCCTCACTGACTGTAAAGTCTCTGCGCTGCACTATGTAAGTGTCCTCACCTCACTCGTTCCTCTCTCTGCGAGGAAGGATGGGTGTCTGTGAGTTCAGTCCAGGCATGGAGAGAGTTAATCTCTGTCTCTCTCTCTCTGGCAGTGTGAGGATCCCATGCTCTCTGCCGGGCTGTTTGAACAGGCCCGAGCTGGATGCCAGACGCTCTCAAGAGTTTCTCTGCTTGGCTCTGCCAAGCTGGCTCGGCCTGGTAGAACCATCTGGGCCCAGGGTGACAGGGCAGGGCCTGGCCCGAGCTGGATGGAGTCCGGCCTGGTCCTTACCTGGCTCTCTGTCTCTCTCTCGTGTAGCTGGCACACTGGCTGCGCTGGATCTGCTGAAAATTCCAATCGTTTCCTCCCCCATGCCTGCCCGGCTGCAGCGGCACGGCCGCTCTCAACTTCCCTTCCCCCCCCCTTTGGAAGAAGGGGGGAGGGGGGGGAAAGCTGAGGCCTCACCAGCGAGAGAAGCAGGAGCTGCTCCTCTCCACACAGCAGCAGCAGGTCTAAAGAGGAAGAGCTTCAGAGAGTCTCTGCTTATATATAGTTTTTTCCTCAAAGGTGGATCAACTTTTTAATTAGTTTACCTACCTATCAATCCTTAAAACTACCTAATTATTAGCTCTCTCTCGCAGGAAGGAAGTTGTATTCCTTCCTGCAGCACAGATCACGTCCTAGATTTTGACCCCTCTGGCCTAACCCAGGACAGGAGGAAAACGAGAAAAATGGGGAAAATTGGAAATAAATGAAATTATTTATTATTATTTATTAAATAAATTCTTTAGTTATTTTATTTATTAATAAATAGAATTATTAATTAATTAATGTATGGAAAATGGGAGGGAAATTAAAATTAAAATTAAAATTAAAATTAAAAGGAGGAAAATGGGAAAAAATGGGAAATATTTGGAATAAATAAAATTATTTTGTGGGAATAAATAGAATTATTAATTAATAATGAGGAAAAAATGGGAGGGAAAAGGGAAATTGAAATTAAAATTGTAGGGAATGAAAATGAAAAGAAAATTAAAATGAAAACGGAGGATAAAAGGAAAAATTGGGGATAAAAAAGGAATAAATTAAATTATTAATTAATAAATGAGGGAAAATGGGAGGGAAAAGAGAAATTAAAGGGAAAATTGAAATTAAAAATAAATAAAATTAAAATTAAAATAAATTTAAAATTAAAAAGGAAAAATGAGAAAGTAAAAATTGGGAATAAAAGGGGAATAAATTAAGTTGTTAATTAATTAATTAATTAATGAGGGGAAATGGGAGGGAAAAGGGTAATTAAGGGAAAATTGAAATTAAAAATAAATAAAATTAAAATAAAAATAAATTTAAAATTAAAGAGGAGAAAAAAAGGAAAAATGGGAAAGAAAAATTGGAATAAAAAGGGAATAAATGGAATTATTAATTAATTAATAAATGAGGGAAAATGGGAGGGAAAAGAGAAATTAAATGAAAATTAAATAAAAGTAAAATTGAAATAGATTTAAAATTAAACAGAGAAAAATGGAGAAATGGGAAAGAAAAATTGGGAATAAAAGAGGAATAAATGGAATTATTAATTAATAAATGAGGAAAATGGAAGAGAAAGGAGAAATTAAGAGAAAATTGAAATTAAAAATAAATCAAATTAAAATTAAAATTAATTTAAAATTAAAAAGGAGAAAAAAGGAAAAATGGGAAAGGAAAAATTGGAATAAAAAGGGAATAAATGGAATTATTAATTAATTAATTAATAGGAAAATGGGAGGGGAAAGGGAAATTAAATGGAAATTGAAATTAAAAATAAAAGGAAATTAAAATGAAATGAAAAAGGAGGAAAAAGGGAAAAGGAAAAATTGGGATAAATGGAAATAAATTTAATTAATTATTTAATTAATTAATGAGGTAAAATGGGAGGGAAAAGGGAAAATAAAGGAAAATTAAGTAAAATTAAAACTGAAATAAATTTAAAATTAAACAGAAAAATGGAGAAATGGGAAAGAAAAAATTGGGAAAAAAAGGGAATCAATGGAATTATTAATTAATTAATAGATGAGGGGAAATGGGAGGGAAAAGGGCAATTAAATGGAAATTAAAATTAAAATTAAATAAAATTAAAATTAAAGTTAAAGTTAAATGGAGGGAAAAGGGAAAATGCAAATGGAAAAATTGGGAATAAAAAGGGAAAAACTGGAATTTTTAATTAATTAATTAATTAATGAGGGAAAATGGGAGGGAAAAGTGAAATGAAAGGGAAATCGAAATTAAAAATAAAAGGGAATTAAAATGAAAATTAAATTAAATAAAGAAATTAAAATGAAAATGAAAAAGGGGGAAAAAGGAAAAAAGGGGAAAGGAAAAATTGGGAATAAAAAGGGAATAAATGGAATTATTAATTAATTAATTAATTAATTAGGGGAAAATGGGAGGGAAAAGGGAAATTAAGAGGAAATTGAAATGAAAATGAAAGGAAATTAAAATTAAAACGAAATTAAAATTAAAAGAAGGAAAAAGGAAAAAATTGGGAATAAAAAGGGAATTAATAGAAATATTAAATAATTAATTAATGAGGAAAAATGGGAGGGAAAAGGGGAATTGCTGGGAAATTAAAATTAAAAATAAAATCAATTTCAAAGGAGGAAAAAGGGAAAAGAGAAAGGGAAAAAAGTGGGAATAAAAAGGGAATAATGGAATTAATAATTAATTAAGGAATGAGGGAAATGGGAGGGGAAGGGAAATTAAATGGAAATTGAAATGAAAATTAAATTAAATTAAAACTGAAATAAATTAAAAATTAAATAGAGGAAAATGGAGAAAAGGGAAAGAAAAACTGGGAATAAAAAGGGAATAAATTGAATTATTAATTAATTAATAAATGAGGGAAATGGGAGGGAAAAGGGAAATTACAGGGAAATTAAAATTAAAAATAAAATAAATTTAAAATATCAAAGGAGGGAAACTGGAAAACAGAAAAGAATAAATTGGGAATAAACTGGGAATAATGGAATTATTAATTAATTAATTAATTAATAGGGAAAATGGGGTGAAGGGAAATGTCTTAGGTTACACCGGTATGTATTCCATCACCATCTTCATGGGATGTTGGGGCCGGGCGTGGCAGTGTTCGTGATGGCTGCAGAATGGTTTGCTAATGGGCCAGTCCTTGGGGCCGGATGGGCACTTTGCTCACCCCAAACATTGCAGAGAGTGGCTCATCATCCCATTGTGAGATGCCCCGCCCAGGGGGAGGAACCAATCTATCCCGATCTGCATAGAAACTGAGATTTGAAGCACTACAGGCAGCTTTTTCCACGGGATTCCCAGAGGAAGACCAGACCCTTCTACACCACCACTGCACCTTCAGAGGAGAACTGCACCTTTCACAAGATCACTGCTTCAACAGAACCACATCTGTCACTGCCAGAGGACTGCAGGCACCTTCTAAGTGAACTACTACCAACACCCTGACTGACAGGGTGTCAGGTTGTATTCTGACTCTGTCAGTGGTTTCTTTTTTTTGTATTACTACATTTTTTTTCTATTAAATTGTAGTTCTGACTTTGAGCCTCTCACTGATTTGTTTTTCAAACTACCACATTTTTTGGCGCCCAAACGTGAGGCCAGGACCTGAGGAAAGTCAGAATTACAATTTTGTGTTCTAGAAGCCACCTATTCACCATGATACTCAACATACTTATATGTGTCCTGTACCTTGCTCTGTATATATTTCCGCAGACAGGGAATTACCTGCCTGTGGTAATGCTCCTGTGTAGGCCGGGGTATCGTATAAAAGTTGCTTTACTAGTTTACTATGTCTATTGCATGATAACCTCCGAGGCAATGAACACCATTGGGAATATATACTCAATTTTGTTTGCTTGTCCTAGTCTGAGCTGCTACATCTGGGGCCTCCTCAACAATCGCACCCAACCCCTAGGGGAAAGAGTAGAGAATGGTTTCTTTCAGCCTTTTAGACCTGATACAAGAGTTTTTGAAAGTATTGAGTTCCCTTTGGATGTCAAAGATGGTATAATCTTGCTGTCAGTTCTGTTTTCTTCTCTCTCTATGACCTGCTCCGTGTACACCATGCTTAGAGTCAAAACAATGCTCGATGCGGCACAGTATCCTCAGGATGAGGACAAGAAAAGCAGCAGAACAACAGGCACCGTATCTAAACAAACTGTCATAGAGGAAAAAGAGACTGAAAGAACTGACAGCATCTCCACACAAAACCATCACCAAGCCAGAACAGCCTAAGCCAGGAGCAGTTGCCCCTGTTGAGAAAAAGAAATCCAAGAGCAAATCAGCCCGCACAGTGACCGATGAGGAGGAGGCTGGACCTTCGCAGCAAGCAGAAGAGACGGAGCCAGAGATCATCACTCGCTCTTTATCCCTGGGTGAGCTGCGTGACCTACGGAGGGAGTTCACCCGCCAGACAAATGAATCCATCCTGACCTGGCTGCTTCGCATCTGGGACGCTGCAGCCAATGACACCATTCTGGATGGAAGTGAGGCCAGGCAACTTGGATCCCTGACCCGGGATGTGGTCATTGACCACGGGACTGGGAAAACCCAAGAAACTCTCAGCCTCTGGCAGCGACTGCTGGCAAGTGTAAGGGACAGATACCTTTGTAAAGAAGACCTCCAGGTGCACCAAGGAAAATGGAGCACAATGGAACAAGGTATCCGATGCCTGAGAGAATTGGCCGTGCTGGAGATCATTTTCTCAGAAGATGAGAGATTCCCTAAGAACCCAGATGATGTCCAATGCACGTCACAGATGTGGTTGAGATTTGCACAGCTTGGACCAGAGATATACTCCCGTTACCTAGCAACACTGCAATGGAGGGAAGGAGCGGACAAGGTGGGAGTACTGGTCAACAAACTAAGAATTTATGAGGACACTGTCACCGCCCCATTATGCACCCATGTCTCATCTGTGGAAACAAAGGTGGCTGAGCACGTCCAGAGCTTGGAAGAGAAACTCAGAAAGGAGCTGAAGCAAGAAATTCACCACATCTCGCCAGAACCAACAAGGGTCTCTGCTATTAGGAGCAGACAACCCCCAGCCAGAGAAAGAAGATACACTCCACAAGGTAACCTCTGGCTTTTCCTTCAGGAGCATGGAGAAGATATGAGGAAGTGGAATAGAAAACCCACCTCTTCCTTAGCAGCCCGTGTATGTGAACTGAAAAGAGGAACAGCTACCACAAGGAGCCCACCTAGAGTCAACGCTGCTCCGGTCTCTTGTGGACAGAACTCAGAACAGTATAGAAATGATGATATGACCGATCCTCTAGAAGGGACCTCAAGGACATATTTACAGGAAGAGAGCAACGTGTACCATGATCAGGAATAGAGGGGCCCTGCCTCTAGCCAGGCAGAGGAAAGGGACAACCGGATCTATTGGACTGTGTGGATCCGGTGGTCTGGCACGTCTGACCCACAAAGATACACGGCTTTGGTTGGCACCGGCGCTCAATGTACCCTGATGCCATCAAGGTACGTGGGAACAGAATCTATTTCTATTTCTGGGGTGACAGGAGGATCCCAGCAGCTGACTGTATTGGAAGCTGAAGTGAGTTGAACTGGGAACGAGTGGCAGAAACACCCCATCGTGACCAGCCCAGAGGCCCCGTGCATCCTGGGCATAGACTAACTTAGAAATGGGTATTTCAAAGACCCAAAAGGACATCGTTGGGCTTTCGGGATAGCCGCTGTAGAAACAGAAGACATCTGACAGCTGCATACCTTGCCTGGTCTCTCAGACGATCCCTGTGCTGTGGGACTGCTGGAAGTTGAAGAACAGCAGGTACCAATCGCCACGGCGACAGTGCACCGACGGCAGTACCACACAGACAGAGACTCTATGGTTCCCATCCACGAGATGATTCGTGAACTGCAGAGCCAAGGGGTGGTCAGCAAAGCTCATTCACCCTTTAACAGCCCTATATGGCCAGTGCGTAAGTCCAGTGGAGAATGGAGACTGACAGTGGATTATCGTGGCCTGAATGAGGTCACACCACCACTGAGTGCTGCTGTGCCAGACATGTTGGAACTTCAGTATGAACTGGAATCCAAGGCAGCAAAGTGGTACGCGACCATCGATATTGCCAATGCCTTTTTCTCCATTCCTCTGGCAGCAGAGTGCAGGCCTCAGTTTGCTTTCACCTGGAGGGGCGTGCAGTACACCTGGAACAGACTCCCCCAGGGCTGGAAGCACAGCCCCACCATCTGCCATGGACTGATCCAGGCTGCACTGGAAAAGGGTGAGGCTCCAGAACATCTGCAGTACATCGACGACATCATCCTATGGGGGAACACAGCAGAGGAAGTCTTTGAGAATGGAAAGAAGATCATCCAGATTCTCCTAAGAGCTGGTTTTGCCATCAAGCCAAGTAATGTTAAAAGACCCGCTCAAGAAATCCAGTTTTTAGGAGTCAAGTGGCAAGATGGACTGTTGGAGAATATCCTTCTCCAGCTGCACAGACATAAAGTGGGTGAGCAATCCAGGCCCCTTAGACGAAAGCTAGGCCTCTGCTCAAGGTTATTCTCAACTGTGGGAAAGAGAGACAGGAAAGCTGAAAACAAGCTGCAGGTGTCCAAAGATTAACTTGGCAGAAGAAACTGTTACTGTTGTTGCCTTCTGATATCAGCTTGATGTTTTAATTAGAATAAAGAAAGCTCCTGTGGGAAACTTCTGTGGGGGAAAAATGTTTTGAGCACGGACAGCACTATAAAGAGTGTGCACTTTCTGACAATAAAGGAGCTTGATTTATCACTCACATTGAGTCGGCGTCTTGCTTCTCTCGCCACCGACAGTTCTGTTCCTAAGCATGGTGTACATGGTGCAGGTGATAGAGAGAAAAGAAAACAGAACTGACAGCAAGATTATACCATCTTTGACATCCAAAAGGAACTCAATACTTTCAAAAACTCTTGTATCAGGTCTAAAAGGCTGAAAGAAACCACTCTCTACTCTTTCCCCTGGGGGCTGGGTGCAATTGTTGAGGAGGCCCCAGATGTAGCAGCCCAGACTAGGACAAGCAAACAAAATTGAGTATATATTCCCAATGGTGTTCATTGCCTCAGAGGTTATCATGCAATAGACATTATAAACCATTAAAGCAATTTTTATACGATACCCTGGCCTGCACAGGAGCATTACTACGGGCAGGTAGTTCCCTGTCTGCGGAAATATATATAGAGCAAGGTACAGGACCCATGTAAGTGTATTGAGTATCACGGTGAATAGGTGGACTCTAGAACACAACATTGTAATTCTGGCTTTCCTCAGGACCCTGCCCCACACTGGGCGCCAAAAAATGTGATAATTTGAAAGCAAATCAGTGAGAGACTCAAAGTCAGGACTACAATTCAATAGAAAAATTAAAATAAATGCAATAGTACAAAAACACTGACAGAGTCCGAATACAACCTGACGCCCTGTCGATCAGGGTGTTGGTAGCAGTTCAATGAGGTGGTGGCTGCAGTCCTCTGGGAGTGACAGATGTGGTTCTGTTGAAGCAGTGATCCTGTGGAAAGGTGTAGTTCTCCTCTGAAGGTCCAGTGGTGGTGTAGAAGGGTCTGATCTTCCTCTGGGAATGCAGTGGAAAAGCTGCCTTGTGGTGTTTCCAATTCCAGATTATATCCAGATAGGGATGCTTGGTTCCTCCCCCTGGGCGGGCATCTCACAATGGGATGATGGAGTTTATCAGTGGGACTCAATGGCCATTAACTGCAGCCATTAGGAATGAGCAAAGCAAAGTGCCCCACCTGGCTCCAAGAGCTGGCCCATGGGAAGACATGCCCTGGGGCCATCAGGGATGAGCCAGGAACACTGCCCCATCCGGCCCCAACATCCCATGAAGATGGTGATAGAATACATACCATTGTAACCTGACACACTGCTTGGCAGTGCCAAAACCCTGCTCTGTTATCAACACCAGCTACCAATGCAAAGCACAGCACTGTAAGGGCTGTGAGCTTTACCCCAGTCAGACCCAATACAATCTGCACCCCTCATTCCATACCATTTGCGTCATGCTCGGATCCCATAGAATCTAGATATTCTCATTACTAGAACCCTTTCCTACTCACACATGCAATTTAAGCTACATCCTTCAACCATCCCTATAACATTAACTGCTATCTCCTGTCCTTTCACATCGTTCCAGGTGATCTCCATTCCAGCAGAATGTGGGGTCAGGACAGGAGGAACAGTAAACTTGATGGTTGAGCACTGACACCATCCCTGTTCATTATTGCCTTTTTCTTGCTCCTCAGTGACACGACTTCTGGGCACATGGGCATCTACACGACGCACTTTCAGAGTCTTGTTTTCCATCCGTGCAGCAATGTCCTGCCACAATGCAGCAGCCCAGATGGGTTTCCCCCTGCGCTGCCAGTTGCTTTTCTTCCACTGCTGCAGCCATCCCCTTAGGGCATTAGCCACCATCCAGGAGTTGGTCTAGAGACAGAGTATGGGCCACTTTTCTCTCTCAGCAATCTCTAGGGCTAGGTGGATGGCTTTCACCTCTGCAAACTGGCTTGATTCACCTTTCCCTTCAGCGGCCTCAATGTCATCTTCTTTCATTTTCTGGTAACTCATTATATGGCAGCACTTCTTGGGCACGAGTCACCTTCTCAGACAGTGCTCCAAAATCTCTGGCTTCTGACCAACTCAAAATCTCTTCTAGGATTCCTGGGAAATTGGCTTTTCCCATTGGGGCTCCTTGTGCAATTAAGGCCACTCCCTTACTCCATGTAGTGCTGGTTGCATGATGCGTGGAGGGAATGTTTCCTTTGAACATCCAGTGTAGGACGGGCAATCGTGGAGCCAAGAGGAGACACGCTTCTGTCCCAACAACTTCTGAGGCCACTCCAACACCCTCGTAAGCTGCTGATATCTCTTTTTCAGTTGGAGTATAGCGGGCTTCTGATCCTCGATAACTCCAGCTCCCGAATCCTAATGGCTGACCTCGGGTTTCTCCCGCGGTCCTCTGCCAAAGGCTCCAGGTGAGGCCCTGCTCCTCGGCTGCAGTGTAGAGTATATTTTGCACATCTGGTCCTGTCCGAACAGGCCCAAGGGCATGAGCTGTTTCCTGTTTGATCTGCTCAAAGGCCTGTTTCTGCTCAGGGCCCCACTCAAAGTCCTTCTTCTTCTGGGTCACTTGATAGAGGGGGCCCACAAGTTGACTATAGCCTGGAATGTGCATTCTCCAGAACCCTACAAGGCCCAGGAAAGCTTGTGTTTCCTTCTTATTAACTGCTGGACACATATTGGCAATTTTGTCAACCACCACTGCAGGCACATGACGGCGCCCATCCTGCCATTTTATTCCCAGGAACTGGATCTCCTGTGCAGGTCCCTTCACCTTCCTTTGTTTTATAGCAAGACCAGCTTTCAGAAGAATTTGGATTATTTTCTTCCCTTTTTCAAAAACTTCTCCTGCTGTATCGCCCCACACAATGACACCATCAATATATTGCAGGTGTTCCGGAGCTCCACCCTGTTCCAGAGCAGCCTGGATCAGGCCATGGCAGATGGTGGGGCTGTGTCTCCACCCCTGGGGCAGTCGGTTCCAGGTGTACTGGACACCCCTCCAAGTGAAAGCAAATTGTGGCCTGCCCTCTGCCGCCAGAGGGACTGAGAAAAATGCATTAGCAATGTCAATCGTGGCATGCCATTTGGCTGCTTTTGACTCTAGCTCATATTGGAGGTCCAACATGTCTGGTACGGCAGCACTTAGAGGTGCTGTGACTTCATTCAGGCCCCGATAGTCCACTGTCAGCCGCCATTCCCCATTTGACTTCCACACTGGCCATATGGGGCTGTTGAAGGGTGAGCAGGCCCTGCTGATAACTCCTTGGCTCTCCAGTCGATGAATTAGTTCATGGATAGGAGTCCCGGAGTCCCGGTTGGTGCGATACTGCCTCCGGTGCACTGTCCTGGTAGCAATCGGTACTTGCTGATCTTCCACCTGCAGCAATCCTACGATGAAGGGATCTTCTGAGAGGCCAGGCAGGGTGGATAACTGTTTGATCTTCTCTGTATTCACTGCAGCTACACCAAAGGCCCATCGATATCCTTTTGGATCCTTAAAATACCCTCTCCTGAGGTACTCAATGCCAAGGATGCAAGGGGCCTCTGGGCCAGTCACAATGGGGTGCCTTTGCCATCTGTCCCGTGTTAAGCTCACCTCAGCTTTTACTACCGACAACTCCTGGCATCCCCCTGTCACTCCAGAGATCCAGAAGGCTTCTGCACTCTTGTGCCTCGATGGCATCAGTGTACACTGTGCACCGGTGTCCACTAAAGCTTTGTACTTCTGTGGCTCTGATGTGCCAGGCCATCGAATCCACACCGTCCAGTATACCCGGTCATCCCTTTCCTCCTCCTGGCCGGAGGCAGGGACCCTCTATTCCTGTTCCTGGTCAGAGTATTCACTGTCTGACCTTTGTGATGCCAAATCAGAGGTTCCCTCATCAGGATTGTAGGAAACGGTTTTCATTTTCTTATATCTGGGAGATCGCTGATTGTCTTCTGGTCTCTCTGTGGTAACTACACTGACAGTCTTCTTGGGCGGCCCCTTCTTAACAGGTCTCTTCCCCCTCAGTTCTCGGACCCGGGCGCTCAGCTTGGAGGTGGGTTCACCATCCCATTTCCTCATGTCCTCTCCATGCTCACGCAGAAAGAACCAGAGCTCGTTACGTGGCCTGTTCTTGGGGATTCTTTTCCCTCTTCCTGGGGTTGGAGAGGAGCGATCTCTTGGGCTGCCCCTAAAAGTTGGGCTGGTGGCTTGCAGGGATGAGGGAGTACCCAGAGTTTCTGCTACATTTTGGAGCCGGGAGGACGCCACCTCTACAGTTGGTGTATCCATTTGTGGATAATAAAGTGCCATCAAGCTGCTGGAATATGATGCAGGGGTGCCTTGAACCACCTTCCTCCACATGGCGAGTGTACAGGGGACATCCTCTGGATCTTTGCTGGCTCGATCATCCTTTAGATCACTATCGACAATTCACAGCACTGCCAATTCTCTCAAGTACTGGATACCTTCATCTACATTGGTCCACTTCCCTGGGGATTTCACAAGATCTTCCTTAAAAGGATATCTTGCCTTCACACTTGAGAAAAGCCGTCTCCAGAAGCTACAAATTGCTCCTTCCTTTGCAAGCCCTCTTTCAGTTTCCCGATCCTTAGCAAGGGATCCCAGCTGTTGGGCTTCATGACCTTCTAACTGCTGACTTTTGGCCCCATTATCCCAGCATTGCAGCAGCCATGCAGGAATCCTCTCACCTGACTGGCAGCTGAAATCCTTTTGCAGGTCTCGAGGTTCGGATGGGGTCAGGGACTGAGTAACTTCGGTTTCCTGTTTAACTTGCCTCACTTCCTTTGATTCCTTTGCTGAAGGACCTGCCTCTTGTTTTGGCCCCACCTCTTCTTCTTCCTCTTCTTCTTCTTCTTCCCTTACTAATCGGCAGCTTGGGCCTGAAACTTGCCTTGTCCATTTTTTTGTTTGCACTGCTGGGGCAATCACTGTAGTTGCTGTGGTTTGGGTTCCTATCTCAGACATAGTTGTTGTGGTTTGTATCCGTGCCTCAGCCATAGCTGTAGTTTGTGTCCCTGTCTCAGCTATAGTGTCCTCAGACACAGTTTGGGTTCCTGTCTCAACCACAGTCCTCTGAGAGTATTGAACAGAGGCCCGGTAGGCCCAGGCCAGCCCCCAGTACAGGGCGAGAAGCTGCTGGCATTGCTGGGAGTAAACGAGGCACCCCTCTGTCAGTGATGGGCCAGTTTGTTAGGGTTATTTACCTCTTCAGGAGTAAACTCCCTGGCAACGGGAGGTGATAACCGCCCTAGGAACCTGCCCAAATCCCTCCATACACCTTTCCACCCAGGAACTGGGTACCTCAGGGCAGATTTTAACAGCTCCTCACCCAAGGGTCGTTTCCTTCTGTACCAGGGAGATGACAATTTCCATGAATTCCATAAGGTAACTACGGTGTTGGCTAATATTATTAATAATATCAGGAAGCTTATATAAGGATTGGCAATGACCATGGGAATCTGCAGTAAAAGATCATCCATACTCAAATTCACCCCGGGCAGAGAGAAGGAGTTATATTCATTCATAGTCATTGTTTGTTTCAACAGGTTCCCAAACTTAGCAAAATAAAGATAAGCAGTGTGGCAGCCAAAGGCTGTGTGCCATGCAGGAGCTCATTACTTGAGAGCTGCTATTGATAATTACTAGAGCATGCAATACATATATATATGGATGTATATATATATATAAACTGCCTTTACCTCGCCCCACCTTTGGGCACCAAAAGAGACTGACGGGGGTTGCCCCCGGCTGGGTGCCAGGTGCCCACTCAGTCGCTCTATCACTCCCTTTCCCACTGGGACAGGGGAGAGAATAATATGGGAAAAAATCTAGTAGGGTGAGATAAGGCAGTTGATTACAGCAGGAAAATAAAGAGAACAAGCAGAGATCTGCGAGCACAAGAGCTAAAGGGAGAAACAATCAGTCTCTACTTCCCATCAGCAGCGATGTCCGGACACTTCCTGGGAAGCAGGGCTTCAGCACGCGGAGTGGTTCTTCCAGAAGGCAAACATGGACAACTCATGAATGCCCCCCCTTCCTCCTCTCTTCCTTCCCTTAGATATCTGAGCTGATGTCATATGGGATGGAATATCCCTTTGGCTGACTGGGCTCAGCTGGCCTGCTGGTGTCCCCTCCCAGGATCTTGCCCACCCCCATCCCCTTGGGTGGGGGAAGGAATGTCAGAGGGACAGCACAGCTTGGCAGTAGCCAAAACACTGCTCTGTTATCAACACCAGCTACCAAAGCAAAGCCCAGCACTGTAAGGGCTGTGAGCTTTACCCCAGTCAGACCCAATACAGCCCTGACCAAAACCACCCAGCCAACCTGACAGATCCTTCCATGCCCAGAAGGATGCTGGAGCTTTTGATGTCCCTGTGGATGACCTGGTGGCATGAAGGAAATCCAGGGCCTGCAGGCTCTGATAGAGTAGAAAGAAATATGAGGGTCACAATTAAAGACTTGAATCCATCACACAAAGAAAGGGGAATGGCTCCAAGAGATTTCCTGTCTCAGGAAATGGTGAGGAATGGCAGGACACGGTGCAGCCAAGAGGAATAGCTGCTGTCCAACACCATCAGAGCAGCATCTTTCTAAGGGAAGACAGATTAAGGGGTTTTTTTTTTTTGTTCTTATCACCTGCTTACCAGGACCAGCATGTCCAGGGCATGGGAAGCACCAGAGGGATCCCTCACCTCCTGACTGACAGCTGCCACCTCTCCTTCAGCCACAACATCCTCTAAAGTGCCTCCGTCCAGTATTCCATAACCAGCCACAGTTCCTCAAGGACAAGGTAGCTCCAAGAAGAAAACAGTGGCATGGAGATCAATGTGCACAGCTGTCACGATCCGCTGGTAGGAGCAGGGGTCATGATGGTTCGTTACTTTGAATCTCAGAGTGCAAAAGAAAACAGGGACAAGTATTTTTGCTTCAATCAAAATCAAAAGCACTTTATTGAGTGCCAACAACACGGTTATGCGATAGAGGAGAGAGAGAGAGAAGAAAGAGAGAGAGAGAGAGAAAAGGGTGGTATAGCTACCACGGCACGACGAGATCCTCGTTGTCCGGATCTGATGGACTCCGTCTCGTCCGTAGGGAGATCTCGTAGGGATATTTTTTGACAGTCTCTTTATAGTCTTTTCGAAAGCGGGGGGCAGGTAAGCAAGAGATGAGGCAATCCCTCCAGAGACGAGGGGCAAGTAGCCAGCAGGTGGGGAGTAAGGCCCAATTTTTTAGAGTACAGGTGCAGCTGTACCGGACATATAGTTCGGTACTTTCCGTCCCGGTAGCCGGGCGGACACGGTTCCCACGGGCATGTACCAACACGCCTCTGCAGCACAGCTCAGCAGCACAGCTCTGCAGTACAGCTGGGCACCTGGCAGGCATCCCACCAAGATCTGGCTGGACTTCATTGTGCAAAAGTCCTTTTCCCCTCTTAGGGTCTCTGGTTTTTCGGCCTCTGCTTCTGTCGATGGTCGTGAGGCAGACAAGGGATTTCCGTCCAGACTCTTACACCACCCCGTGGCTCACGATCGTCGTCAGGAACCTGTAGCGTTGTCTCGATGCCTTGTGGAGTCTGTAGTGTTGTCACGATGTCTTCAGGACTCGTCCGTGCCAGTAGCATACCCTGGAAAACAGAGACAAAAGAGAAAGAGGGAAGGGAAAAGAAAAGGAAAAGAAAACAAAAGAATAAGTAATTTTAATGACTTAAAATTTTGTTTAAATTTCAACAGGGCAACAATTGCCTTATTATAGTAAAATTACATTAATAATTATTCAAATAAACCAGTTTAATTTCTTATTATAGCTTAAAATCATATTAATAATTAATTGAATCGTTATACTTTAGGATTACATTAATACATTGTTACGCCTTAAAATTACATTAATTGATTGAATCACAAAACAATAAAAATACCTTAAAATTTCATTAATAATTGATTAAATTACAATGAGCAGTAAAGTATTTATCCAATTTCTTATTACACCTGAGCTCGCCTTGCACCAATAATGTCAGGGGTGTCCACAGAGGATGAAACATCAACCAGATCATGCATATTCATTATGGATGTCAAGTATGCTACTCGTTTCATCATTCTCCAGTTCATGATATACAAAACTGCTGACAAGACAAAACCTACTAAGACTAGAATCAGGAGAACAATGATGGGAGGACACAGCTTATTGAGGACACCTGTGGCAGTAGGTGACCACCCAAAAAGGGTATCCCACCAACTGTGGTCAGCATCCTTTCTTACCCTTTCCAGAACACGACGTATTTTGTTCACATTGTGATGAACAGTTCCCAAGGTTTTCTGTCCGTTCTTCTTGATCTTCTCCAAAATTTTGATTAAATCCTGATGAAGCAACAATTGCTTTACCAAGGTAAGGTTCATCCCAATGCGGGTAGGCACAACTTGGTGTATCAGCGAGTAATTGGATTGCAAAAGGTGATAAGAAGTAACTGGAGCTGAATAAGAAAAATCACATCCTACGATTTTAGTAAAACTGCAAACACAAAAATTTGAATGATTTTTAGTGTCCATCACCAAATTTTCTACAACTACTCGGTCACAAGCAGTTCTCAAGCATGCACATCCATTGCCTATATACACAAGCACTGTTTCAAGATTCTCTTTAGGATGAATTTCAAAATGACAGATATTCTGTTCTGTGTCTAAGCAAATGTCCTGAGCTCTGATTGCATTACTTTCGCAAATGAACCCTAGTTGTTCCCGGACAACACAAGTTTCTAAATCCACAGTTTGCCATTTTTGATCAATTTGACAGGTCCATTGCTTATGCTCAAAAGGATAAAGAAAAGTTCCACCCCAATTCAGCCCCAATGCAATGATAGGGAATATTGAATGCACTGAAGCATTACATACGGTTAACATTCACTGAGTTAATATGTTTGATAACAACCACTGGTGGGTTAATGACAACTGCAGTGGTCGTTGTAATTTGGTTAAATCTCTAATTGTGACAGCCAATTTATTCTTTAGTACTTCTGAATCAATGCTATTCAAGATTCCCAATCCTGTTCCCACAGCACCGGTTATGTCTCTTTGTGTTAAAAGATGAACAAGTTGGCTGAATTTCTGTGCATTAGCAATTTAACTTGTTTGAGAGACCATAGCTGGTCCTGATTATATTTGGTCCAATTTCAAAAATTTTCAGGCTTCGCATAACCAATGGTTGGGTGATAGGTATTACATCAACTTCAAGTCCCTCCCCCCAGTATCTTGTATTGTTTTTCCCACACATAATTTTATGGCAAAATTGTACAACAGCTAAGTTTAACAAAAAGTCCAGCAATCATCACCTCATGTTACCATAAAGGGAGGGAAAAAGCATTATTCTTGTCATCCAGCACAAGGGGGGTGTTTATACCATAATATGTAGCTACTGCACTCAGTATGGGCTTTGCTATGGCATTTATTTTAAATCTATAAATTCTTCATATCCCTCGGAGTTCCCCTGTGAAAAGTAAACACAACAGAGCCTGCCACCAAGGGGCAGAAAAGGTTAAAATGATGGAATAATCCAGCGTGTATTTGTCCGATGCTCCTTCCCTAGGGCATCAGAGGCTGTCCATGCCTTTTGCTGCCAAAAAGAAAGCCACTCAGTCCATTCCTGAAACACAGCATAGAAATAAGTATAGATACAAACAAGAAAGATATTCTGTACTTCACATTGGAGAACACTCCAAACAGCTATCAGCTCGCCAACTTGGGCACTGCCTTCCCCCTCTGTTTCACCGGAGGAAGTGTGGAGGGCTACCTTAATAACTGAGGCAGGTTTGTCTTGGCTGCTACTGAAGCCTTCTTGTATTGCCAGGTTTTTTACAGCTCCTTCAGTTATTGAGAAAGTGTTACAATAGTGTTCAATCTGAGCATCCCACTTTCTAACTAAGGCCCTCTGGGCCACCCCGTCAGGTTGGGGGGTCCCGGTGGAGGCTGCCCTAATAACTTTGAAAGGGCAACTCAAAACAATCGGTTGCTGTTGTGTAATTTTCTCCACTTCTATCAGAGCTAAGCTGACCACAAACAGCCCCTTTTCCCAGATAGTGTGTCTTTTCTCAGCATCTCTGAAGCCATGGGAATAAATACCAACAGGCCTTGTTGGGCCCTCAGGGCCCCGCTGCCAGATGTGAACTGACAGCCCTGAGGAAGCAAATCCCCATTCCACTTGGAAAGGATCTGTAGGGTGAATAGGGCCTAGGGCTTGGTGAGCTGTGGCTCCAAAAATCAGCAATTGTAAGGCTTCTTGTTGAGAGGCATCCCATTCCCATTTTACCCCTTTTCTCAGCAAGTTATAAACAGGTCTGGCAATTATGGAAAAATCAGGGATGTGTTTTCTCCAAAACACCAATAAACCTGGAGCATGTTGTAAATCTTTCCTAGATTCAGGCATTTTAATCTGATCTAAAGATGTTAGGGTATCAGGTGGGATATCCTTCCACCAAATTCCCAAAAACCAGTTCACCTGGTTCTGAGGACAAAGTTGTTTTGGCTCGTTGCCTGGACTTTGAAGGAAAGGCTGCTTTGGCTCACTTCCCAGGCTCTGAGGGAGGGGTTCTTTAGGCTTACTGCCCAGACTTTGAGAAAGCAAGGGGGGTCCACTATTGTCTGGGTTTTCACTATGAGGGACCCGAATGTCCCTGCTAGCCAGTGTTTTCTCTGATTTCTCTTGTGGGGTTTTTACAGGCCCACATTTTCTATTGTAAATAATCAGATCTTCTGCAACCTCACTACATGTATAAACTTTGTGATCACTGGCAGGTGAATTCAAGTGTGAACCCAATGGCTGAGAAGGTGTAGAATTTGGGGCATTCCCGGGATCAGTAGATCCAGTTTGATCTGTCGGGTTTTCAAGGAATCTTTCCAGCTTCTCTACGGGGCCCACAACTGCTATGATTTTCTGTAAGACAATCGCTGTGGGTTTGAGTGATTCTGGGGGACCCCGAATTAAAGGGCTCTTCATTTCAGGTTTCACAGGAAGTTGCACAGGGGATTCATATTCAGGAATCAACTTCTTTTCATGTATCGTTTGCAGACAAGCGGCTTTGTGGACGTTTTCTAGAAGTTGATCAGGGGTACTAACAATGGCTAAAGGGTCTCTGCTTTCTGGAGGATTGAGTCCCCCAGCTTGGAAAGTTGCATGCTGAGTTGGGGACGAGGTGTTCTGTTTGTCTCCTGTTGTTAAGAAAACATCATGTCCCCAGTATCCACTGGCCTCCTGTTCAGTTCAATGAATTTGGTCTCCTCCGGTGAGTGACACTTGGGAGACATATTCTGCTTTAATTAAAGGTGTCATAGGAGGACAGCAGTTTTGCCCACCATTTTTTACTTGCTTGAATTCTTTGTGGGGGTAAAGTGATTCCTTTTCCTTTGTGTCTTGTGGTGGATCGGTGTTCCTTGAGTTTTTAAAACATTTTTCTCTCAAGAGATCTTGTAACAAGAGAATATAATTCTCTTTTTCCTCTAATTGTTTCTGTAAAATTTCTACTAAGTTTTGCAGGGAGTCTATTATTGTTTCCTGTTCACTGCACCGCTTAAAGCGGTGATCTATAGCCGATGTAAGGCATGCTCCTAGGACAGAGCAAATTACAGCTTTATCTCGGCCAAGTTTGAATTTTGACCCAGGCTGTAAAGAGTAAATTCTATCAATCACATTTTCTAAATTAAACCAGTTGTTTTGTGCCCACTCTTCCCCTCCTGGAGAGGGTCGGGCATTGTGTTTTGCTAACAAAGCATAAAATGCAGCTGTATGTTTTGTTTTAGTGTTTGAGGTCATGTTTTCGAAGGGATAATGAAAACCGCTTTAGGGAGGTAAAACTTAGTTGCATCCACAGTCCCGAGAGCCGGGCTGTGTTCCCCTTCTCTTCCCTAAAGTGGCAAAGAGACTGAGTCTACTGGAGGCTCTGTTTAGTTACAATCCGTTGCCTCTCCTAACACCCAGTAGACTAACTCCTTACACACCCACCTTAAAAGAAACACAACACTCCCCCTTTTGCACCAAGAGATTCTTTTGTGAAATTCTGAAGACAGAACCCTCAACAGAGTATAGGGGTGCTTTTCACCTAGGCATGTGCAGTTTGCGGGAAATTCGAGATGCCCCCCTTGCTTTCTAGACACCGCTCACCCTTCCGGAGTGTCGGGCTAGGTGCGGCTGGAGCAAAACGTCCTTCCCCTGTTACAAACTACACAAAACCTTGCAGCCCCTTCTGCCTCAGAATCCTGTCCGTGACGCCAATTGATGTCACGATCCGCTGGTAGGAGCAGGGGTCATGATGGTTCGTTACTTTGAATCTCAGAGTGCAAAAGAAAACAGGGACAAGTATTTTTGCTTTAAACAAAATCAAAAGCACTTTATTGAGTGCCAACAACATGGTTATGCGATAGAGGAGAGAGAGAGAGAAGAGAGAGAGAGAGAGAGAGAGAAAAGGGTGGTATAGCTACCACGGCACGACGAGATCCTCGTTGTCCGGATCTGATGGACTCCGTCTCGTCCGTAGGGAGATCTCGTAGGAATATTTTTTGAGAGTCTCTTTATAGTCTTTTCGAAAGCGGGGGGCAGGTAAGCAAGAGATGAGGCAATCCCTCCAGAGACGAGGGGCAAGTAGCCAGCAGGTGGGGAGTAAGGCCCATTGTTTTGGAGTACAGGTGCAGCTGTACCGGACACATAGTTCGGTTCTTTCCATCCCGGTAGCCGGGAGAATGCGGTTCCCACAGGCATGTACCAACACGCCTCTGCACGCCTCTGCAGCACAGCTCAGCAGCACAGCTCTGCAGTACAGCTGGGCACCTGGCAGGCATCCCACCAAGATCTGGCTGGACTTCATTGTACAAAAGTCCTTTTCCCCTCTTAGGGTCTCTGGGTTTTCGGCCTCTGCTTCTGTCAATGGTCGTGAGGCAGACAAGGGATTTCCGTCCAGACTCTTACACATGGGAAGCACCAGAGGGATCCCTCACCTCCTGACTGACAGCTGCCACCTCTCCTTCAGCCACAACATCCTCTAAAGTGCCTCTGTCCAGTATTCCATAACCAGCCACAGTTCCTCAAGGACAAGGTAGCTCCAAGAAGAAAACAGTGGCATGGAGATCAATGTGCACAGCTAAATCACCTCATGGAAACGACTGCAGTTGAGTTTTGTTCCCAGGTGACTTGTAAAGGAAGACAGAATCAAATGGAGAGACATTCCTTTGAGGCCAAACAGTTCTGAGAATTTGCACAGCCTGAAGGAGAAAGGCACATCCCCGAAAAAGGAGATGTCTTTGATGGCAAGCAAGGGAAAGAGGCAGTTTAGCAAGAGCAGAGATAAATCTGGAAGCAGGACACAGCCCATCAGCTGCCTCACCATCCCAACTCACCAATGCCACTGGGGACTCCAGGAACAAGGCAATGCAACTTTCACAGTTACCCACGGGAGGAAGGGAGGGGCAGGCAAGGCAAGGCAAGGCAAGGCAAGGCAAGGGAGGGGCAGGCAAAGCAGGGGAGGGGGAGGCAGTGCAAGGAAAGGTAAGCAAGGGGCAGGCAGGGCCCGGCAAAGAAGTCAAGGCAAGGCAGGAGTAGGCAAGGCAAGGCAAGGGAGGTGTGCACAAGGCACGACAAGGCAGGGTTACGCCAGGCAAGGCAAGGAGACAAAGGCAAGGTCAGGCCAGGGACGGGGAGAGCAGGCAAGGAGAGCAAGGGGAGGGCAAGACAAGGGAAGTCAGTGGGGGCAGAAAGAGGGAGCGTCTGCAAGGGAAAAGAAGCGAGAGGTGAGCAAGGGAAGGCAAGGCAGGGGAGGGGCAGGGATAGGCAAGGCAGGGGATGGGTCTGCAAGGCGAGGTAAGGTGGGGGTAGGCAGTGGAAGGCAAGGCAGAGCAAGGAAGGTGCAGCAACTCAGCGCAAGGGATGGGATGGGATGGGATGGGATGGGATGGGATGGGATGGGATGGGATGGGATGGGATGGGATGGGATGGGTCAGGCATGGCAAGGAAATGCAGGGCTTAGAATACATGGTGCAGGGGAGGAGCTCTGGGCATTCCCCCTGACACACCAGCTAGCCTGGCACACATGAAAATTCCTGGAAGAACAAAGGAGCTCCAGCATGCTTTAGGATTACTGGGGTTTTGGAGGAGACACACTCCTGATTTTTCCATCATAGCCCAACCCTTATACAACTTAAGCAAGAAAAGAGCTTCTTGGGTCTGGGCACCGCTCCCTGAAGAGGCCCTAAAGCTGCTGGCTTTTGAGGCAGGAGTGGATCAAGCTCTGGGTCCCATTTATGCACAGGACCTTTTGCACACTGAGGAGGGTTTGCCATCCATGCACTGTCAATTCCTGGGTGGCAGTGGCACCAGAGGGCCCCACTCGTCCAACCCAAATTCACTCACTCAGCTTGAAGGATGCTGAAAAGCCATATTCTGTATGGGGAAAGGGTTTGTTTCTGCTGTGTTCCAAAGCTCTTAAACAGAACAGGAGAAAACAGTCAGGGATCCCTTTGCTTCTGCTGCTGCAAGGACACTGACAGGAACTTTCTTTCAGCCTCCAAGGCTTTGCTCCCTTGGCTGCAACAGGCCAAGCTCAAAACTTGCTCCACAACTCTGAACACCAAAGGTTCCTTTCCCCCTCCACAAGGGAGGAGCTTCTCAGTATCCACGTGTGACGTGACCTGCAGCGGGAGAGGGAACATGAACCAGATGCTGTAAGGAAAAAACTGCCTGTGGTGGAAAATCCCACACAACAAATCAACGGCAGGAGAGAGCATTTTGCTTTCACAACATCGCTCCTGGAGCCACAGTCCTTTCACACAGCAAGCAAGAGAACAGCACAAAATACTGGGCTGTGCCCAGTTCTTGGCTGGAGCAGCAAACAGAGGGAGGTCCAGGCTCCAGTGCCACAGACTCTCCTCTTGGGGGAACAGAACTCCCCAGGCTACATTGCAAATGCTGTGCACGCCCTGCTGGCTGCAGACACCCCCTTTTTTAAGAAGCTCTTGACAGGAACTCTCACGAAGAAATGGCATCTTAAAGGCAATGTTGTTTCAAAATCAACTCCCTTCCAAAGGAAGAATATCAAGCACAAAGCAATCCCAAAGCCACGTATGCTGCACCTGGGGAAAACCTCCACTTACGTGCCAGGTGGGTTAAAAAATACCCATCAGAAGCCACCGAGTACAGAGTGCAAAGTGCAGCAGCCACTTGCTGGATGATTTTGGCCGTGCTGCACACGTCTGCAGACTGTCCCCCTGCAAGGACACAAGGACACCCGTCAGGGGCTGGGCTGGCAGCTGACAATGCCTCGGACAGGAGGATCCTCTGGCACTGAGCAGGTGCCCAGAGCTGCTCTGACACTGAGGCCTCTGTGCCCCACAGCAACGGGAACACCGCGAGGACGCGGCAACGTTCCTGTGACATCACAGCAGCAGCTCCCGCAAAAACCGCCTGCAAGGTTCTCCTGTGTCACCAAGGAGCACAAAGAATCCTCCCAGGGCACAGCCCATTGCTAAAAGGAGCCAAGAGGAACTCAGAAAATGCAGCAAACCAGGACACCCCACAGGCCAGCCTGAACACTGAGAAGGAACAAAGATGTGACCAAACCAAAGCAAACATCACCTTAGGTCACTGATGCTTCTGACTAAAACCAGCAAGGCTTGTTCCATCTGGCATCTTTGTTCCAGTTCTAAAAGCAAGCAAGGTTCTCTACTGCAAATCTACAGAAACCAGGAACTCGGGGAAAAGAAGGCTGAGAGTGCCAAAGCCTTGTGTGACTTCTTGCACATCTTGTGGGTGAGGGTGTCCAAGCCAAAGGACTCACAAGCGGGGTCCCTGCCCTCCTGACCAACAGCTGCCATCTCTCCTGCAGCCCCACGTGTGTCTCAAACAACCTCCTGTGAAGGGCCTCCATCCACACATTCCATCACCAGCCAGGGATCCTCACCAACGAGGTCATCCAGCAGCACTGAGTGCTCCTGGGATCTGCTAGAGCCCTGCGGGTTTGCTGGGACCCTTTTGGTATCTCTGTCTGAGAGGAGTGGGGTGGATGGAATCAGGACGGTTCACAGATCACCAGCCCCACTCCAAGCAGTGCTTTCTGCTGCTGTGTGGGGACCGTGTGGTGACTGATATTGGGACACCTCCAGGATTGGCTCCTCTGAGCACACAGTGGCTCAGACACGGGGCTGAGGGAAGGGCTCCCATGTAAAGCCAGCACAGGCATTTCTCTTGGAAGAGGGGGCTCTGCAGAGAGAAAGGAGAAGAGACTTTCCTGGCTCCCGAGATTCCCCCTCCTCCTTCAGCAGCCATACCCCAATCAATCAATCAATCAATCAGCACCAGAGTTCATACGATCACTTCCATGCCAGGGAGCACAAGGCCCTCAAAACTGAACCCTGCCAGAGCCCAGCCCTGCCTGCCCATTTTGAGGGTGTGGGGGATGGAATTTCAGTAGGAGTTGACCTGCAATGATACTTTGCCACTTCTGGGTTTCTCACAGCCTTAGGAGGAGTGTGAGATCTCTGTCCCCAACACCTGCTCGCCCTTCAAATGCACACACGTGCCTGGGGGCGTTTCAGGGTCCATGGAGCAGTGGCTGCTTCCATTTGAAACAGGAGCTGTTGCCTTTTTTTGGTGAGCTTAACTCCTCCTGACCATTAGAAAGTGGGTGAGTAAAGGAAATTACCCTGCAGGAAGGGGACCACACCCTTGGGAAAGGATGAAATACATCTGAATTACAAATGAAATCTGTTTCATTTATTTATTCAGTACTAATCTATTCTTAGAAACAAAACCATGTTTCTGAGCTGGAGCTGCTCACCCACTGTTAAGATTTTTCGGTTGCTCTGTTATTTAAAGGACGTGCAGGAGCCTGTGGAGCAGCCCGGCTCTCTGCCCCTCTGCCCACAGGGCTGCAGCTCTCCCAGCAGCCCCAGCAGCCACAGGAGCACTGGCAGAAGGGCAGGCATCCTCAGAGGAGCCAGCAGCACTGCACTGTTCTCCCCGCTCTGCTCCTGCGGACACTCGGCATGGCCAATCCCCCCAGGCTGCGCATTCCACAGCTCGGCCCCCATTCCCTCGGCAGCAGCCACACCCAGCTGGGCTCTGCCATGGCTGATGAGTCCTGGCCCAGGCAGAGGCACCCAGGGCCGGGCTGCTGCCAGGGCTCTGCTGCAAGTGCCTCCTTCCAGCCGGGCTCTGGGGGTGCTCAGGCTGCTCTGGCCTCTGCCAGGGCTCTGCTGGGGCTCAGCTCTCGGCCCGCCTGGGCCCACTCCCCCTCACATTGCTCCGGGCACCTGAAGCACACCGGCAAAAAGGGAAACTCGCAAGGGAGCTGAGGTTTAACACAGTTCTTCAAAAACTCCCAACCAGCACACCAAAAAGCTGTCCTCAAGTGCTGCATCTCCACTGCACCCACGGGTCCTGCCTCCTCCGGGCCAGCTCTTGCTCTCCAGTTGCTCCTCGGGGACCACGAGAAGCCAGCAAAGACCCTGTGCAGGCACCACGGACAGGTTTGAAATGCTAAGTTCAATTTATCTTCAACTTCAGCTAGTTAATTTGGTAGTAGAATTAACCTCTCCTCAAAAAATAACCCCTGCTTGCCCGTTTTTAGGAAACTCAGTCAGTGTGAATTGGCCATATCTTGTACATGTTACGTTTACCTGAAAAAGGTTTGGAAGAGAAAAACACATTTACTATGTATTATGTCTTTCAGCTTTCATTCGGAAATTTGGCAGGTTTGGTTTTGTTCTCTTCCTGCAGGCTTCAGAGCCATCACTTGCAGTCTCATTGAAGATGTGTTTCAAGGCACAGAAAAGAAGAATCGACCACAGAGAATGAAGGGGAACCGTTGAAAATGAATCCAATTTGGCCTCTTCCTTGTGGTCCTTAGAAAGGCACTGTCCAAGGGCTGGCTTTGCAAGCTGGAGTGTGAAGTCGAGTGAGTTTCTCTGGGTAATGCTGTAGCCCCCTGTCAGCAGATGCAGGAAGGGGCCAGAATCCGGCATTTTGAGTGTGAATTTGGGGTCCTGGCCTTGCCCCAAGGCAGAGGCAGGATGTTCCCTGCAGTGTCTGCATGGGGCAGACAGAACAGATGGGGAAGTGTTTGCAGGGCCCCTGGCAGGGAATCTTGGGGCTCCTGTCAGCAGGATCCTTGGGCAGCTCAGGCTGGGCTGGGCAGCAGTTCCATCTGCAGCTTCCGTCTGCTGCTGCAGCAGCTCTGCTGGGGACCCTGAGGGGAGAGGCCACGGCAGGGATGGAAATGCTGCAAATGCTGCATGGACAGCACCAGCCAGGGCCACCAATGAGCTTTGCCTTCCTGCCTGGTGAAATGAGGCTCCCTGAGTGCAAGAGCAGGCAAAGACAAATTTCAACAGTACATGGAGAAGAAATGAAGCAAATTGAAGCATCACAAAAAGCCAAATAATTAACAAGCCCTTTTAATGGTGGTTTTGGTGTGGTTTGGAGCTGGGGAAGGGTCAAACCCCGTCCCAGAGGTGCCCCAAGCCCGCTCTGCTGCCACGTCTGTGCTCATGGCCCCTCACGGCTGCCCTGCCCTGGGGACATGTTGGGACCCACCCTGTGCATGGGCAGAGGCTCCTGGCAGCCCCTCACAGCCCCTCATGGCCCCATAGAACCTCTCACAGCCCCTCATGGCCCCATAGAACCTCTCACAGCCCCTCATGGCCCTATAGAACCTCTCACAGCCCTCACGGCCCCATAGAACCTCTCACAGCCCCTCACAGCCCCTCACGGCCCCATAGAACCTCTCACAGCCCCTCACGGCCCCATAGAACCTCTCACAGCCCCTCACAGCCCCTCACGGCCCCATAGAACCTCTCACAGCCCCTCACAGCCCCTCATGGCCCCATAGAACCTCTCACAGCCCCTCATGGCCCCATAGAACCTCTCACAGCCCTCATGGCCCCATAGAACCTCTCACAGCCCCTCAACCCCATAGAACCTCTCACAGCCCCTCATGGCCCCATAGAACCTCTCACAGCTTCTTGACTCGCTTCATTGCTTCTTCCCAGCAGCAGAAAATGGGCATGCCCAGGGGTATTTGCAGCTGCTGCTGGTCCCAGCTGGAGCCCAGCCTCTGCCCAGTCCCAGCGCGAGCCTGAGCCCAGCCCGGGCAGCTCCCGCAGTGTCGCAGCTCAGCGCACGCAGGGCCAGGCCCAGAGCCCCGGGCACGGCCGCCGAGTGCGGGGCAGTGCTGCAGAGGGAATGTCCTGGGCCCAAAGCTCCTGCTCCTGCCACACACTGCCCAGCGCTCTGCCCCTCCTCCTCTCCCAGCACGGCACCAATTCCAGCTCGCAGGAGGCTGCCCCACACAGGCCTCAGGCTCCTGGTTCACCCCAAGAGTCCCTGCACAGGAACAGGGCACCTTGCAGGCACCTCCACAAGCTCACACTTCTCATCTCATGGGGAATCTGGGATGCAAAAGGCCCTGGTAGGAAGGACAAAACCCGAGGGAATGGATTAGAAATTGTTAGGAAACATTACCCTTCTAACAGACAGCGTTCACCAAGTCATTGCCTGCATTTCTCCTTCTCACATTCTTTCAGTCACCTGCTGAGAGCTCCAGCTTGTTCTGGTGCTTCTCATCAACTGATTGTACTCCTGATTTATAGCAATGCATGAGATGGAGAATGATCTGAACTGAACACAGCAACAAAGTGCCTCTGTCAGCCCATTTGCATGTTCTAGATGACTTTCAAGATGTCCTTGGGGATGTTGGAATGATGATCACAAAACTCCCCATTTCTGGCCCCATCTCAGGCTCTGGAGATGCTTTCTCTGCATTCAGTCAGGGTTGCATTCCCTAACAATTCCTGGTACCTGCTCCTGTTTTCTTAGGGTACAAGAGTAACAATGAGAACCTCACCAATGGCAAAACTCCCCAGTCCACCAGGAAAAGAAAGGACAAGTCGTCAAATTCTCAAAACCTTTGTCCCGCTTTGCTGCAAGAGTCATGCTGCACACACGGTTTGGAAAGCCAAAGAAGCTGCAGTTGGTGGCACATCTTGTGACCAAGAGAGCTCGACCTCATTCTCCAGAAAGGTTCTGGAAAAGAGCAAATATCCCTGTGGAGAAGATTCTTGGAAAAGCAAAACAGCTTTCCAGAAATGAAATGAAAATGGAAAGAAACAAGCCAAGATGTTCACAGACACTGTGAATTCCTTTCCTTAGATGCTCCCCTTGTCTGTGCTGCACTAGTTCTACCTCACAGTCATTCCAAACGATCTTCCCTCAAAGACCTAGGACTTAGCAAGTTTTCCACACTCCACAGTATCATTAGCTCCACTCTTTGCCTTCTCCCAGTTTTGCTTTGAAAGCAATGCTGGAGACACCAGAAAGCTGCAAATGCAAGATTTGAGAGCCCAGCGCTTTGGTCGGCTATGGGTTCTAGGGACAGGGCATGTGCTCCCATGGTGCTTCCCCCTCAGCAGGGACAATCCCAGCAGCAACAAAGGTCATTCCTAGGACATGGTGCAGGGGTCAAGACTCTGTGTCTTGGCTTCACACGGCAAAGTGAACCTGTTCTGACAGACTCAGGATCCAAAGCAGTTGGGTTTTCTAGCTGTGCCAATGAACAGCAGGAGAAATAAAGCAGCCAGCAGTTTGTTTGTAGAAAGGGCCTTTGCTGCAGGCTGAAAGTGCTGCATTGGCAGGGAGGAGGCAGACAGCTGAGAGCTGAGCTGCTCTATTGCACTGGCAGCCAAACTGGGCAAAAGCAGTGGTTTCGTTCTTTGATTTTAATCCTCCTATTGGCAGTGTCCGAATTTCACCTGGAACCGGAGCAGAAAACAGGAAGAGCCCTGGGGACGAGGGCAGCGGGCCGGGCACGGCCCCGCCGCTGCCGCTGGGCAGCCCGAGCGGCCGGGGAGCAGCGCTGCCCCGCAGGGGCTGCATTTCTCCCTCCTCACGTTGTGCCCAGCCCTCCCGCGGGGCTGCCTCTGCCTGCCGCTGCCTGGCTCCTCGTTCAGCACTTTCCTCTGCTCCAGGGGAAAGTGCGGACAGCGCTGGGTTTGCCTGTGAGCAAGAGACCGCAGCGCGGGGCGAGCGGGCGGGATGGGGCCCGGGGCGAGCACGAGGGGCAAGGGGCAAGATTGCCGGGAAGAAAAGTTACAATGGAGTGAAGGCGAAGCTAAACGAGACGGTGCTTATGGCGTGGCTGCGGGAGGAAGAGATGCTCCGTGACTCCGGCTTGGCCTCGGAGCGCAGCGGCCCGTGCTGCCCCGGGGTGCGCGGGCTCGGCCCTGGGGCGCGCGGGGGGAACGGAGAACGGACACGCGGGCAACGGACACACGGACACGCGGACAAACGCTCCCGGCGCTTCAGCGGCAGCAGCGGCAGCAGCGGCAGCAGCGGCAGCAGCGGCAGCAGCGGCAGCAGCGACTCTTCAGACCCTCTGCTTCCCTTCTCTTGTTCCTCTTCTCCCTCTCCCAGCGTCCCGCACCCCCTCCCTCTCTCCCTTTCGTGCTCCATCCCGCCCTTCCCCGTCTCCCTCTCCCCCTGCCTGGCCGGGCCATGCCCCCGGCCCGCCCCCGGCCCCGGGCGGGGCTGCCCCGTCCCTGCCCCCGGCCGTCCCGCCGCGGTCTCGCCTCCGCCCGGCTCTCGCTGTGCTGGCGGTGGCGCTGCTGGGCGGGCATCAGTGCCTGGGGCTGGGGCAGCATCGCCGCCCTTCGGCTCCGCCTGTCCCGGCCCCGGCCTCGACGCGGGCTCCAGCCCCGACCCCGACCCCGACCCCGACCCCGACCCCGACCCCGGCCCCGGCCCCGGCCCCGGCCCCGGCCCCGGCCCCGGCTCCTCCCGGGGCCCGCGGAGGACACACGCGGCGCGGCCGCTCCCGCCGCCTCCGCTGCGGCTTCCCCGGCCCGGGCTCCCCCGCTCGGCAGCGCGGCCGCCGGCCCCGAGCCGCCGCTGCCCCGTTCCGAGGAGCGAACGGCTGGGGATGCCCGGCCCGGGGCGGGTGAGGGGCGCTCGGGGGCCGGCGCTGGCCCCGGGCCGAGCGCTGACAGCCGCGTCTCGCCCGCAGGGAGGGCGCAGGAGGCCCTGCAGGAGCGCTACCGGCTGGCTTCGCTGCTGGGGCGCGGCGGCTTCGGCAGAGTCTTCGCGGCCACGCGGCTCTCGGACGGCGCCCCGGTGAGTGGCGGGGCCGGCGGCGGGCGCAGGAGGAGGGGGCGCAGGAGGAGGGGGCGCAGGAGGAGGGGGCGAAAGAGGAGGAGGGCGGAGGAGAAGGAGGACGGCGTTCGGCAGGGCGGGCGGCGAGCTCAGCCCGCTGCTCCCCTTGGCTTGCAGGTGGCCGTCAAAAGGGTGCCACGGAACCGCATCCGGCACTGGGGCGAGCTGGTGAGTGAGTGGGTGGCCAGCGGCAGAAGCCGGGCCGTGCCGGGCGGGGATGAGCCGAGGCTCGGCAGGGTGGCAGCCGCCGGGACGCCTGCAGGGAGAGCGGGCGTGGGGCCAGCGGAGGGCGCAGAGCATTCCCGGGCTGGGTGAGGGCTTCCCGAGCCCCGGCACGGCCTCAGCCCCACTGACGGCATCGTGCTCCTCCCGCAGCCCGACGGCACCAGCGCACCACTGGAGATCGTGCTGCTGGACAGGGTGTCCACTGGCTTCGCTGGTGTGGTCCAGCTGCTGGAGTGGTTTGAGCTCCCCAACGACATCGTGATGGTGCTGGAGCGCCCGGAGCGGTGTCAGGACCTCCAGCATTTCATTCGGGCACGGCGGTTCCTGGCCGAGGAGGTGGCGCGGGAGCTCTTCCGCCAGGTGCTGGAGGCCGTGTGGCACTGCACCAGCTGCGGGGTCCTGCACAGGGACATCAAACCAGAGAACATCCTGGTTGACCTGGCCAGCGGCCAGGCCAAATTGATTGACTTTGGCTGTGGCACCTACCTGCAAGACACAGCCTACACTCACTTTGCAGGTGAGCCCACACAGGGGTAGGGTCCCGCTCCCGGCATCTCATGGCCCAACATCTCCCAGCCCAAGCTGGCTGTGGCAGCAGGGATTCTCCCTTTTGCTGCCAGTCATGGCACTGAATCTTCAGCCCAGTTGCATTTGAGCAGGGGTGGCTAGGGGGCCAGCTTCCAGCCCTGCGGGCAGCCTCTCCAGCCACTCTGCCCAGGACTGGTGCTGGGGCTGGGGCGGGGGCAGCCAGCCCGACAAAAACACCCGTGGGTGGGGGTAGCAGAGAGGGGGGGCCCAGAACCTGTGCAGCAGCCGGTCTGGTGAGCAGGTAAGAAAGGGCTTGGACTGCTCTGCTCCCCTTGTTTGCCTTGGCTTTTTTGGGGCAATGCAGGCAGGGAGGATGAAGGCATGGTTTTCCCCAGCACTGAGTGGGTTTTTTCTGGGCATGTCATGCTTGGGCCCTGCCAGGGCTTCTGCTGCCCTCTTCGAACACCAGTGGCTCCTTTTCAACTCCAAGTTTGTACACAAGTCCCAGGTGCAGGCCAGAGGGCAGCGGGTCACCCCATGTGCCACTGGTGCAGCCCCCGCATGCCCAGGGATGCTGGGGCGAGGTTCTGGGAGCAGCAGCATCCCCCTGCTGAGCTCCATCTGGATTCCATAGGAACACCATCCTACAGCCCCCCGGAATGGACCCACTTTGGCTGGTACCACGGCGAGGCAGCAACCATTTGGTCCCTGGGCATCCTGCTGCACCAGATGGTCTGCGGGGAGCACCCTTTCAGGAAGGGCCGGAACATCAGCTGGGGCCAGCTCTCGCTGCCACAACGGCTCTCTCAAGGTGGATCCTCATCTCTGGGCACGGGGGGAATGCCAGTGTTGGGAGACAGCAGCGGGCTCGTCAGCATCCTGCTCTGGCAGCTGCTGAGGAGGGGGCACATGTGCTGCTCTCCTGCTCTCCTCCAAAACAAAGAGCTGATGGGAAAGTTTAGGCCCAGCTCTGAAACATCCAGCATGGCCTGGGCACGGGAATAGTGGCCAGGAGCCTTCTCCAACTGACCGGCGGTTTGTGGTTTCTCTCCCCAGACTGCAAGGATCTTATCAGGTGGTGTTTATCCCTGAACTCCTTGGACAGGCCCTCATTAGAAGACGTGTTCTGTGATCCTTGGCTGCAGGATATTCATCAGCCATAGCAGAAGGGAGAGAGCCACAGGCACACTTTGATCCAGGGCCCTGGTAAGTTACAGCTCCACACAAGCCTTGGCAATCAGAGGCAAAGAAACGCAGACTTTTTGTCCTGCCTGGATCACTGCCACGGGTGATCAGATGGGAACAGGCAGCCCTTGTGCTGGAGCTCAGCTGCTCTGCCCAGCACGGGTGGCCACCACTGAAGCTGGTTGTGCTTGTCCTGGTTCACTGACAGCTGGGGCCCTGGGCAGAGCCCTGACAGCCTGTTCTCATCCCCAGGGAAGAAGGAGCCCCTGGAGAAGCTGTATCGGGTGGGGCTGCTGCTGCTGCTAGAGACATGGAGGACACCATCAAGGATGACAACCTCTTCCTTGACCTGGCCACTGGCAGCTGACGATGATGGACTTTGATTCTGGCACCTTCTTCAAAGGCAGGCTCCACAGAGAATTTGCAGATGAGTTCACAGCCAGGGGGATGCTCCCAGATTTGGCCATTGCACGGCCTGGCCGGGCACCAAAGGTTCCCCCCATTGCTGGGCTGGATGCAATGAATTTTTCAGAGGCTGCCAAGCTGCTTTTTGGCAGGGCTGGGGGATGTGCTGGGGTGGGTATGAAATGGGAGTCGGCTCCTGGCCCTGCCAACAGCCCCCAGCACCCACCGTGCCCCGGGCTGGGGCTGGGGCTGGGGCAGCCAGCCCGACACAGACAAACCCCCAGGGCAGGAGCAGAGGTTTGACTGCAGAACCTGTGTGGGGCTGCTTTGCTTTGCAGGCAAGGAAGGGCTTGGGCTGCTCCACTGCCCTTGTTTGCTTTGGGATCACCGTTGTTTTGGGGGGCAGTGCAGGGAGAAGGGAGAAAGTGTGGCCTTCCCTCACCCGTGGGTGGGTTTTTCCCGTGCATGTAGGGCTTGGGCCTTCCTCAAGGCCCTGACAGAGATCAGAGTTTTTACCTTTCCTCTTGTTTTCCTTTTTTGTCTGTACTCTGTTTTCAATAATTTGTTGTTTGTTTTTCTAAAGGAAGCGTTCTAGGTGGTGTCCAGTGTGGATGGGGAAGTGCTCGGGAGCAGCTGCGGCGTGGATGGGACGTGCCCTTGGCGAAGGCTGAGGACATGGTTTGGGAGCAGCTTTTCTCCCGGCGGCGGATGGCGTGAGGTGGGTCCCCGTGTGCTTGGCACGGGTGGGAGAAGGGCTTTTGGGAGATGGCAGCGAGCACAGGAGCATCCTGCTCTGGGCAGCTGCTGAGGAGGGGGATCTGCCGCGGCTGGCTGCAGGCTGGGCACATGTCCTGCCCTCCTGCTCTGCTCCCAAGGGCAGCAGTGATGGGGACGTTTGGGCCCAGCTCTGGGCATGGCCAGCATGGCCTGGGCACCGTGGCCACTTGGGACAAGGGGGACAGGAGCCTTCAGCTGACGGGTGCTCTCTGGTTTCTCTCCTCCCAGCCGGGCTCTGTGGATGCTGAGGCTGCTCTGGGCTCAGCCAGGGCTCTGCTGGGCTCAGTCCCGGCCACGGCTGGGCCCGCTCTGCCCTCACATGGCTCTGACAGCTTTGCATCAGACGAGCCCGTTCCGAGCACACCGACTGAGCTTTCTGCTGCTGCAGGTGAGGGAGACTCTCCTGCAGGCCAGGAGACTGCAGTTGGCAAGAACCCAAACTCTCCACAGTCCCAGCTGACCACCTGTATGTCCCCAGGCTGTTTTGTCTGTCCCACTCTTCCTTCTTTTTTGGCTGGAATTGAGCAGTTGCCCTTTCTTCCTCCTCTAGAAGTGCCACGAGTGGGCCAAACCTGGCGAGTGGGCCGTGTTCCTAAGGCAGTGCAGTCTGGAGCTGAGGGATGAAGAATTGCCCTTCTGCACTTCCAAAGCAGAGCAAAAAGCTGTAAGTGGGACTTTCCATGCGTAAGAAGCCCCTGACAATTACCAAGGGAATGTGCAGCTCATTCACAGGATGAGAAGGAAGGGCATCTTCTCAAGGAAATGGGGTTTGGCAGAGTTTAGATTCCCAGTCGTGCTTGGAGCTGGAAGGGCACAAAGCAATTTCCTATTGCTTCAACCACAATTTAAAATAACCATCTTGGAAACACACCCCAAAGTCTTTCAGGAAAGGCTGCTGAGGTCTGTAAGATGGATCAATGACATCAGCACGTTTACAGAGTAAATAACTGAGTTGTCTTTTTCAAAAGATCAGTTCCCTCTTAAACCAAAGTTACAGAAGATATTCCACTGAAAACTTGGGGTTTGATTTTACCTTTCACATTTTATGTATGACTTTTTTCTTTTTTTTCTTTTTTCTGTTTTTTGTTTTTTTGACAGAGATAACATATTCTTAAAAAGGAGTGTCCTTTGCTCCTGGTTCCCGTGTGGAGCAGCTCCCTTCTCGCTGGCTGAGCTGCTCAGGCAGAGCCCGGCAGCTCCTGGCCCTGCAGGGCTGAGGCTTTCCCCGTTGCTGGGCACAGACTGATGGAGCAGCGCTGCTGAACACGGGGACACACAAGAGGGACCAGAAGCAGCTGCCTTTGTCCACCTGAAGCTCCAAGGCCCAAACTCTGAGCACACGGGGCTGCAAGAGACTCGCAGGCTCCCTGTTTGCTGTGCTGGCCCACTTTGTGCCCGGCCCAGCTTTGCGTGGGGCTGGCAGGGCGAACAAGGGGCAGCTCCCTCCCAGCCCCCAGCCCAGGGACCCCTCCGGCCCCGGGGCTTGGGGCACGCTCAGCACCCGCTGCTCCAGCGACCGCTTCTGCTGGCCCTGACAGCAACAAGCAAATTGTGGCTGATGCCGAGGGAGCAGCAGCAGTGCCTGGATCTGATCCCTGAGCCTGGGCCAGGGCTGCACAAGTGACCCCCACGGCAGCAGCAGCAGCAGCAGCAAATGGCACTGACAGCAAAACCCAGCGGTAACCGAGCCCTGGGTGAACAGAGAGCACAGCAAGAGGGACAGCAGCAGTCAAGTGCAGAGACTGGAGAGAACGAGAGCTGGCAGCAGGAACAGCTGCTTCATTGCACTCTTGGAGAAAGCTCCTGCCTGTTTCAAAGCACTGAAAGGCGTGAAGGGCAGAGAGGAGATGACACCTAGCAATGCTCCTGTTTTCACACCCTCCCCTCTCAGTGTCCCAGAAGGAATTGGATGAACTGTATTCTTCTCTCCGAGTCGTCTCGTTCAGCATGAGCAGCTCAGCTCCAGGGACTGAAGGAGCTGGAGCCTCAGGCCACAGAAGCCGAGCAAGAGGAAATTCTTTGCCATCCTAATGATGCCAACATGGACCTGACTGAATGCAGCAGATGGAATCATGGAATCATCGAATCCTTTCTGTTGGAAAAGACCTCTGAGCTCATCCAGTCCAGCTGTTCACCCAGCGGTGTCAAGCCCACCACTAAACTACGTCCCTGAAGTGCCAAGGCCTGGACAAGAGACCCTGAGTGAGGCCTGAACAGCAGGCCCTGAGCCAAAGGTGGCCTCTGGATGATCCTTCCAAACAAAGGTTATTTCTGTATCTGCTCGTTAACGAAATATGCACAGTCATTAGTGCTGTGATAGATGTATCCACTCATTAGTCAAACATGGATTGACCTTTCTGAATTTAGAAGCTGGACAAGGCCATGAAATCCAACATCTGGCCTTGTTTGGGGCTGAGTGGTCAGAGTCAACTCCTTTGGTTCCTCCTTGAGCCCTGGCCAGGCTTTGGGAGGAAGCAAACAGGAGAATGAAAGCAGGTGTTGCCACACTAGAAGTGCTGTCAGTTTGTTCATTCAGCACTATCAAAGCTGGGCCCTCTCACAGCCAGGGTGGAAGCCTCACCTGTGGCTGGAGGCACCTGCAGCAATTCCCAGTGTCCGGGAGTGGCTCTGCAGTCCTGGGCTGGGACAGCTTCCCCAGCTGATGTGTGGATGTGGCTGATGGGAAAGTCTGAGGGGAACTGGTGCTGGATCTTTCTAAATCACTGCAGGCAGTCTTTGGTGGTGATGATTGGGTGCATTGCTGAGCTTCTCCTTTTGGAATTCTTTGCTGCTTTGAAGTGCAGTAGATGACACTGCTTCCTTCAGTTGGTGTCTGTGCCTTTGGTGCTGACCCTGCCCACTGGCAAAACAGAATTGGCATAGTCTGGCCAGATCACAACAAAATGTCGCTTTTTAAATGTAAATGTAAGGAATCAGTCCCATCAGGAATGCCCAGATGGGAAGGCCTTTCCTAGAGTTGGCTGGCTCTGGAGTGGGCTGAGGTCAGAGCAATGGGGAAGTCAGTGAAAAGAAGATGAACTGCTGGATGTCTTCAAATGCATCCAAAAATTGCAATTTAGAAAAGGAAAAGAACTGGTGGGTTTGGGAAGATGAGGATGGATTTTGTTAACAGCATGTGGCAAACAGCACCAAGAGAAGGAACGATTGTTGGAACACTCCCACATGGAGTGACAGAAGAAGGTTTAAGTCTTGAGCTCAGGTTCATTTGTGCAAGTGATAAAATAATGATAATTTTAAACAATATTAATAATAATAGTAGTTCTATATAATGTTAGATGATAATATATATTAATATATCTATTTAAAAATGGATCTGGTGAAATAAGGCTGACAATGCTAATTTGTTAGTTTTATCTGCTCACTGTAGCACTAACTACCCTCCAGAAAAGGACTGGCCAGGACCCAAACGTCAGCGGTAAACTTTGCGAGATTGTACACAACAAATAAAGGAGGAAGGGATGAAATTGGCTATTTTTATAGGATTTGCTGATGCTGTGATGCAGAAAGTTTTGTCTGTTACTGTGAGAAACAAAGTGATTAAGACTTCTGGGTTTTTCATATCCCAGACAATGCACAAGCTGCAGGATTGGTTGAAGGGATGAAGGGGTTGTTAAAAGAGCAGTTGAAGAACCGAGGAGATGGGAACCTGTCCCCATGGAGAACCCATCTCCCAGATGTGCTCCACACCCTTAACAAGGGGCCCAGTGGGGGAATGGAAACGCCCTGGGTGTGCAGGGCTGCAGCCAATTTGCAAATACAGCCATGCACAGGGAGACTTGGACTTGCTGGGAAATTGTTCTGGGTGCCATGGCCCCTGACAGGGCCACCCCAGAGGCTGCAGGGCTGGGCCTTGATGCATTAGCATTAATTAGGATAAATCAGAAGCAAATGAGAGTTATCAATACTGGAACAGGAATTCAGATTCCTCCAGGACACTTTGATTTGCCAACTGCTCACTTGGAGCTTGGCCTTGCAAAGTGTTCATGTCTTGGGAGGAGGAAGTGATGCAGATTATCAAGGAGAAATTAAAGTAATCCTGTTAAATAACAGTGAACAAGATTTGATTATTCAACCCCATGGCAGGGTAGCACAATTATTGAAATTGCAATTTTAAAAACAATTGTGAAAAAGGAGACGCACCTCAAATCACCACTGTTGGTGGAGATAAAGGGTTTGGATCCAGCAGTCCTAATAATGGAGCCAAAGTGTGGGTGCAGAGGCCAA
>JAVTVJ010001568.1:0-76417 GCA_034509425.1 Eopsaltria australis
TCAAAGGAAAAGTGACCATAAACTTACTCCCTATGATTGTTGGCTTGATACTTGCTCATTTAAACTGAAGTACCTTCTCCAGTGCATTCTGTCCCTATTTTGAGACATCTGTCTGGTTCTGCTGTTTATAATTAAGCCCCTCTGCTCTTACTGAAGTGAGATGTGGAAGGTTTGGATGTAGCATATTTCCTGTAAGAAAGTCTAGTGAAACTTCTGTTTTGGATCTCATGGCTTCTACTGTAATTCTCTTTTTTTAATAACTTCTTTGTGGCATTCTGAAACTACTGAAGACTTTGATGATCAAAAGGGAATTAGCAAAAGATCCTGAGCTGAGGACACAAAGTTGGGAAAGATTTTTGCCTAAATTCAAGCGGAAGAACTTGAAAAAACGCAAGGAGCCCAAGAAGAAAAATACTAAGAAGGAGTACACACCATTCCCACCTCCTCAGCCAGAAAGCCAGGTCAGTTGACACTTCATTTGGTTTTGCAAGAATATAGCACATCTCAAACTGTGTTCTTTGTAAAAAGAGATTGGGAGGCTTTTTCTGTCATGTTCTGATTCCCTGATGTTATACATTTGGCTTATAATGCATAATTAACTAAGGCTTCTTGCTACTTGTCTTACACAGATTGATAAAGAATTGGCAAGTGGTGAATACTTCTTGAAAGAAAGACAGAAGAAACGCAAGAAAATGGAAGAGATAAAGGTAAAGTTGTACTAATCCAGGGTCCAGTTAAAAACCGTTTGATTGCTGACTTGGAATCTGATTTTTTTTATCCTTTTTGCCCTGCTCTCTTGCTACTTGACCTTTTTATTGGTAACTTTAGGCAAAACAAGCAGATGCAATCAAGAGAAGACAAGAAGAAAGAAATAAAGCTTTCATCCCACCAAAGGAAAAGCCAGTTGTGAAAACAAAGAAAGGTAACAATTTTTTTTCCTGTTCTAAAACCTTCTGTTGCCAATTACTATGCTAAGGGATTTTGCAAATACGGCCTAGGAAAAAAGAAAGGTCATGCAAAAATATTCTAGTGGTTAGATACATGCCTGGAGTTGCCAAGGACAGTAGAAAGATCATCTAGCCAATAATTCTATACCTATAAAATGGCAATTCTGTGTTGAAGAGTCAATCTCAATTAGCTGTTCTAGCTTCATCAGTTTTTGCCTTTCAGTTTTACAGTGAAGCTGTTATGACTTATATTCAAGTAAACAGAAAAGAATACTTGAAAAGCTTACATCACAACTTTGGTACAAGATAGGGTAAATAGCTTTTCTAAAAGTAAAACCACACTATGTGCAGAGTAAGAGCTTAAGTTCCCAGATTTATTTTTTAATGCACTAGAGAAACAAGTTACTAGTTCTCACTGATTATGCTTCATATTTATAGTATTATTTGTAGTGTTAGATATACTATTAGCTATACCAGCTACATATTATTACACTAAATATTGCACATCTCTTATGAACTTAAAAGTTTGTGTTTCTTGAAAAGCATGTATTTTGTAGCACTGATTCAATACTTTTTTTTGTTGTGATGGAAGTGAATTTCTAGTGATCCTGTTGTTGTCTGCACTATCTCTGAAATGTGGTGCTTTTCCAGCTGCTGTGTGTTTTGAGCTGAAATCCTTCAGTTTCCAAGAACACATGACAGTAGTTTGTATGGAACCCGCCATTAGATTTAGGAATTAACTGTGTGAGATAGGAAAGCTAGATCCAAATTCATGACTTGTGCTCAAAAGAGAAAATACCATCGCCTGTGTGAACATAAGAGTAGGTTGTTCATGTTGCTCAGCAGTTAGTGTTTAACTTCAGTGTTACGGCACTCCTTGTAGAAATTTTTAATGAAGGTTTTCATGCAGGGGTCAAAGAGCTACATCATATTCCCCCAACCTGCTCTTCCCCATCCTTTGTCTGAGAGGGAGAGAGTGTAAGGATGGGATGGGGATGTTTGGGATCTTAGCACTTTAGTTACTTGCAGAAAGACATAATGCCGTAAAAACTTCTCTGCATATAAGCACTTAGTTTCTTTTCATATGCAAGATCAATCAAGCCTAAGACAGTGTGTATGTACTAATTTCAGAGGAGTAGATCTGTGTGCTGAGGAGTGGGTGATAATAGCTTGCATGTCTGTAGCGTGTGGCATCTGTGTTCAGATGTTGTTGTATGGCATTTTTTTATGTAATTGTTCTTCAAATTCTGCTGAGTAAGATCTGTAGATAATACTGGTTTCAACAAAAATTATTATTAGAATAATCTATAAAATCAGTAGTGGACATAAAATGAGTCCTAACCAATGCCACAGGATGCAGCTTACTGTTTATGTATAAAGTCTTCTTGTAGACTGTTAACGTTTTTCAGAAGTAAAATTCACGTCTATTACCTTTTTATTTCTTACTGTGTAGCCTCAACTGAGAAAAAGATTGATATTGAAGCCATCAAAGAAAAGGTAAAGAATGCAAAGAAGAAGAAATTGGGAGCACTCCCTGAGGAAGAAGTAAAGTTAAAAATGGCAGCAGATGAAAAGAAAAAAAAGAAGAAGAAGTAACTCACCACCCAAGAGGTTTACTTGAACATTTTTACACTTGGAAGGTGGGAGATATTTTGCTGTCAGTATAATGTGGACAAGAAAAGACTAAGTAGAAAGATCATTCTCTTTTCCTAAGTACAGTTTAATTAGTGGATCTACAATCGCTGCACTGACTTGGGAAGGTAGGTGAAGAAAATCTGTGCTGCTGTGTTGTTTGAGAAAGTAAGAGAATGTATTTGGATAATATCCACCTGCCTAAAGGTAAAGTTTCACAATAGAAATATTTAGGAGTTTGATGTGGAGTGTTCATTCAACATTTGAGTCAGAGAATTCTGGGAAGGTGAAAGTTCAGGGTAATTCTGTGAAAGACTACCAGACAATATGCAGCCTCAGTTATGGTGATAGCTTTTGCTAAACAGGCAAGATTTATTACTGTATTATGCTTTTATTTTTGTAAAAGCTGATTATTTTTGTGTGTCTTGTCTTGATGTTAATAAACTATTTTAATACAATGTTCTTAAATCCTTAATCTACTGCACAACCTCCATTTTGTTGTCCAGAAAACAAACTCACAACTTCATCTGAAAATCAGACAAACCATAGTCTTCATTGCATACCATTAATAAACTTATTTATTAGCATTATCCTGATGGGTTTTTACACAGAATATGGCACAAAGTAAGTGTTTTTACATGTGGATTGTGCTGCAGAGAAAGCATAAAGTTGCATTATTTACCTTTAAATATATTCCTAGTTTATTTCCTTCTTGTAAGAATGTCTTAAAAATTGTGTTCCTTTTTTTTTTTTTTTTTTTTTTAGGCACTTCCTCTATTTTAAGGGAAGTTTAGAGGTTTTTTTAGTTTCCTGAAACTGTAAAATCTGATGAAATAAAGTTTTGCACCAGCAATCCGCTGTTGCTGATTGCATCTGAGATTAAAGAAACAAATGTAATGAGGAGGAAGAGCCACACTAAATTTCATGACTGTTGGAGTGCTTTTGCTGGGTTTTGGAATTTTGATCACTGCACATGCAGAAATTATTCTCCTAGGAGGGTGCAGCTCAATACTTTTAGGTTAGTGACCTTTTATTTGAAACTAGTAGGTGAAAACACAGCCTTTTTCTTTTTTATACATATTATATATATATTTGTTTAGATAATATATGAGCATTGGGACATAGCTACCATTCTTACCCTCTAGGGTAGGGCAAAACATGAGCCTAAGTAGGCTTTTCAGTTATGTGAGAAGTTTTTGGCACTTAATTGTTAAGGAAAAAATACTCCTGATCTTCTTAGGAACTGCATTGTTCATAAGTGGCAGTTTCTTTTGGAATCGATCAGGAACATACTGTTTAAGCACCTTTCACTGAGAACATGATGTGTAAGTCTCAGAAACTGTACTGATCTGATGGGTTCAGTGACACCAGCAGCACAAAAATCTTTTTAGAAACACTAACTGGTGTTTGGCAGTTGAGAGTAAAGGGGGGACCAAAATTCAGGGCATGGTGGGTAGTTCGGACCTCTCATGTAGTAAAAGGACTAATTTCAACTTGAGTTTAAATTCCTGTTCTCACAAACATGCTTCAGCAGAAGAGTCTGCATAATGAGGACCTATTAAGGAGGAATTTGACAAGCCAGGGGAGGAGCATGAGTGTATTAAGGGAAGGAGAGTCCTCCATTCTGATCTGAACTGCATCAGGTCCCTTTCATAACAGAGGAGTGGCACACATTCCCCTGCCTGTTGTTTAAAAAGTTAAAACCAAGTGTAATGCTGTTTGTCCCACACTGGTCTTGCAGCCTGGCATATAATTTCAGGAATCTGGCTGTGAAAGTATCCTAAAAAAACTGAGTTTCCAGCTGCATCAGCTAACTTCTTGGGTGCCTGAGTTGCAGTGGAGGAAAATGTAGCTCAACTTGTGGCAACCTGGCTTTAAATTACGTTTATTTCCATGGAAGTGTGCTTTTCTTAAATTACAACCCACAGCTGTCATGTATGCAGCTTTTACATCTTTCTCTCTAGTAAAATTTTTAGTATGCTTCAGGGAGTCTTGCCCTATTGTTATGGGATGGAAAGGCATAATACAGCGTTTAGTATTTCTTGGTTGTTACTGCTGACAAGTTTCAAGCTATGTTGGTAGGACATTATTTACTTAAACTGGAGAATCAAGAAAGCTTACTCAAATTCCTGTAGGCAAGTTAAGCCAAAGGATTTGTCTGCCCAGGAGTCCATATCTGAAGGGAAAGGGGCTGCATGTTGTCACTTGCTGGTGCTTTGTGCACCTGTTTTTGGAGAGTATGGCAGTACAGCTATAACACTTGTGTAAAACATAAATAATAGAAAATCAAGTGGGCTTGGAAGAGTGAAGGGTTTTTTTGTATTTTCAGAACAACTTGAACTATTGCTAGTTATGTTCTTGAACTGATTTTAGAGTTTACAGACTTGCAAAAATGTACCTGAAGTCTGTGTTCCCATATCAATGTTTTGCATTTATGACATGTAATTCGTGGGCATATGCCGTATGGACAACTCAAAGGGATTTGATCATCCAGAGCTAAATACCTGGATTTTTGGATATCCTTAAAATGATAAACCTACATTTTTCCTCTTTGCTTCTTGATTTTCAGGCATTTTTTTGTTTGAAAGACGCCACATTGTAAAGTTTGGGGGTTCAATCCCCCTAAGCCCCCAGTTTTTTTAAGGAAGGTCTTTCTTCGGCTTTCCTAAGAGCTATGTACGTACATAGTTAAATGAAAGTGTTAACATTTTGAACTTTAAGGCTCTGCATTCCTCCTGTTTCTTCTCCTGGAGACCAAGCAGCAATTAAACTAAGCAGGGGAGAACTCCTGCTGAGCTCATTTTAAGCTCCCTTGAAACGGCAGTGTATCTGATTCCCCTCCTTGCATTCCTCATTCCAGTAGTAGGATCTTATCCCACATGTGGGGCGGACACCTTGCTGGGCTGTCTGCTGTGAAGCCCTCAGCAGGAGAGCACACACACATTAAATCCTGCTGCCCATGTGCCACTTACCAGCCCATTTTTAGACGGGACTTTGCAGTACATGGGGCTTGAGGCTTGGGTTTCACACAAGAGTGCCTGTGACTGTCCTGTCTTGGCTATGGAGGCTCCAGTAGCCAACAAACTAATATGTGTATATATATATAATGATACATAATGCATGGAATTAATAATTTTGTCCCCAGCCATATTTGCATTTTGAAAAATTATTAATTCAGGGACTGCTGTGATACTGAAGTGATTCTAGTACAAGCAGTACTAGCAGTGTAATGTGAGAAATGGGCCCCAGTTCCAGGGTTTTCAGTTAAAATCCATGTCAGTAGTAAGATCAGGAGTCAGGCTCAGGAGTGTGTATGCAGAAACACTGACAGGTACTGTGGTGACAGTACCGCAGAAAGAAGTGGTGAGGGGAACTTCCCCGCTTCCTCTACAGCAGTGTGTGCAGAGGGACATGGTGCAGAAGCTTCTAAAAGTGTAAGCAGGAATTGCTGTGGTCTAGCTGTGAGTTTGTGCAGCTCTGCTGCTTCCAGACTCTGCTTGAGCTGAGCTGGCTGGTACGGGACATAGCGAGCTGAACACAGGAGCTGTCCCTGCAGCCTTCTGCCTGCTCCAGATGTGCAGGTTCCAGGAGATTTGTTCTTTGGCAGCTGTTGAACCAAAGTTGTAACTATGGGCACAGTGTGATTTTATTTGGAGTTCTATCTTTCCCAACATTGTTTCTAGTGTTGTGCGAGTTGGAGCTGAATGTGGAGTTATTTTGTGCACCTGCAGTTAAGCTTTAGCTCATGTTGCAATTCACGATTGCCAGACACGGGAAGCAGGAAATAACAATTTATTGTTTGAAACAGAAGAAAACCCCTATGCTCAGAAAAAAAACCACAACAGGAAAGATTGCAGTGATACATAACCACGTAAACACTGGTAAAACTGTTTAGGCACAGATGCCCTGAGTTTAAAAACAAATTCTAAGCAAAGAGAAGTACCAACGACACAAGTGCTCTGTGAGACTGGGAAGTGCACTGCCTGCCACAGGATGCAAATGCCAGAGCTCACAGGGACCTCAAATTTCCTTGAAAAAATTTTAAATTATACAGGCCACTCTGCATCTTGCTGTAGGGGCCCAAGGTAAGAGTGCAATAGGAATGAGATAGGTGCATGCTCTGCCTGTGTCTTGGCTGTGGGCTGGGGCCTGGCTCTTGGGCTAGACACTCCAGCCCTTCCTAAAGTGTGTTGGGCAGCTGCCTGCACCTTAGTGTGCTGCCTGGACAAGGTGCTCCCGTGCCCACCAGATCACCTGCACACTGCTCCACTTTAAAAATATTTTAACTTTCTAACTTTTAAAGCAATTTTAACATCTAAAACCATTTTAACTGGTTCTGAGCACTGAGAAAGCTGCTTATCAGTGCTTGTACCTACGACCTGCAATGAAGATGTTATTTCTAAATCTTCTGTGGATGCAACCAATGTCTCTACCAATGTCTGTGCTGCCAGTAACTTACAGGAATGGAAGAGATGAGTTGAGCCAAGTGCTCTTGAGGTCTTCTACCTGTGTGTCACCCACTGGCGAGGACTAAAGGCCAGTATTTTGGTAGGAGCCAGGTGGCCAAAAATGTTAGTATGAAGAATAATGATCTTAAAGCAATAACGGACATGCAGAACTCGTCACATGCAGATCTGTCCCACTCTGGACGCCACTTGGAATCCTCTGTAAACAAAACAATTCACTTGTTTTCAAGTATAACTGCAACAAGAGCAACAAAAGCAAGCAGTAATTCTAGTGGTACTTACCGATGATTTTGTCACGCTCTGCATTTCCTGGAGAAAGAAAAGAAGTAAACATAAGCACACTTAGAAACAATTTGACACAAACCAAAAGTGAATGAAATATGAGCATCACAATGGGCTTATAAATACAGCTAATGTGTTTCTTAGGGAGAAGAAAAGACCCGCTGGCTCTGGGAGAGCCCTGCAGTGACTCTCAGGATTCTGCTGAAGAGTAGTTGATCACTTTTTTGACTTCTCCTCCCACCAGTGGCTGGTGTAGAGAGGACTCCAGCCCCCTGAGTGTGCTTCCCAAGATCACTTTGACTTTCGCCCTGTGCCCTGTGTTTTTAGAGCCTGCAACTAATATTAAACTAATATTATCCAGGACTCCTTCACATTCCTGCGGTACCGGTGTTTTAACACTAGCTTCCCACTTCCTTAGTTCACCAATGGTTGAGTGCTGGGGAGAGGCGACCATACCCTCAGCTCCCTGCAGGCCAATGGCCACAGCACAGTGCCTTGTATTTAGGGAAATTTCAGGTCTCCTTCCCTCCTGACTCCATGCAGCCATTACAATGCCAAGTGCAGGTATATCAGGAAGGCTTCCAGACTTGGGTTGAGCACTGCATCTCCATGAAGGCTCTTGCACGTCAGCCTTGTTCTCTCCCAGTGCTTAGGGGAAAGCAGATGGCCTGGCTGATGTTCATTGGAGCGAGCGGCTTTGGCAGTGCCATGGCTGCCCTCCCCGCCTGCAGTGGCATGGCAGGGGCAAAGCTTGCTTGGACCTGCATCAGCTCAAGCCACAGCTCACACATCAGATAATAACCTGGAGCCCCCAAGACAGAGCAGGTATCCCATTCTCTGCTTTCTGTTTCTGCAAGCAGTAACTTCTGGCAGGGGTAGTAACACCTTAAACAGCAGCCACCATATCTCCTGTATCACATCCTCCAGCACCTGATGAGCACTCTATCCCATCATTCCCCAGGCTCTTTCCACTCTCCTCCCCTCCCTTTGTGCATCACTACCCACTTGGCTTCTGACTGCAGTTTTTCAGCCTATATTTAGGAACAGGATATTGCCTCTCAACGGTGTATTTTGTGTGCTCTTTCCCTTTCTACGTGTGCTTGGGAGGATGTCAAGTTGTCTTCTACTTACGACACAGCTGATTCTCACACTGCTCACCGCCGCACTCGCTGCAGGCTCCTCCTGTCTTGTAGGGTTGCACTGGGAAATTCCCACTGCGAAAGAAAGTAACACTGCTCTCAAAGAGCCCTTGCCTTACTGCTAATTAGGTTTAAACCTGTGTTTTGCTTCACTTGTGTTGATAGAGTGATGTTTTTTTCAACAGTCCTGTTTGAGTGCCCTGTGCCCAAGACATGCAGTGAAGTAGAACAGGTAAAGTGTAATGGGACACCCTGTTGTTTAGGAACCTGGAGACAGCAGTATTACAAACCTGGGAATTAAAGCAGTCTCAAAGTTGGGTGACTTGCGTGCATGGAGATTCTGGACTCTCATAGCTGGCTCTAGCTATGCAAACAAGAGCAGAATCAGTTACTGTGTACATATGTGTGTATTCAGCCTTGAAGAGGAATTCTCTGCTGTTGGAGAATCTCTCATAGGTGGTGATTTCATCCATTTGTTGGTTAATATTTTAGGAGTGATGTGGGTCTCTCTCCTGCTCCCTCCCTCTGCGAGTGGTGTGAGTGGGATCAGCTACCTCTGCCCAGTCTGAGGCTGCACCAAACACAGCTCAATGCTTTGCTCAAAGCATGGCCAAAGCTGGTTGGACAAAGGTGTACCTCTTCCTCTAATTTGGAGACCATTTCCTTCCACAAAAAAACAGGACTAAATGGACTGATCTAATAAATTTGCATGTTGTGGGAGGGAAGGGGTAGGAACCAAACTGTGAAATATTCATAACAAAAACCCTTACGGTGGCCCATAGTTGCAGACGAAGTGTGCTGCGTTGCGTATGGAGATGTATTTCACTGTGGGACAGAAGTGGACAGCACAGCCAACCTTGTAGCTTGTAGCCCAAACTACCTGCAATGACAGATGGATACACTGTGACAAAGGCTTAGATTCAGCACCCGAAGAGTTAGGAGGAGGCCTGCCCTCCTCTGTTTTATCACATACAAAAGGGATGAGAAGAACTCTTTCAGCAGGCTTCACAGGGAAAAGTAGCAGTGAAGGATCTCAAAATCATAGCCTATTCTGAAAAAAGACTGATTATTTTTCCCAAGTCGCCACATATTTGCTAAAACTATGCTGAAAGAACAAATAACTGGCTGTAACAGGTTGTTTTCCTTTCTTGCAAAAGAGAAAGGTGAAGTTCATATCCTTTGTTTCAAGCTAATCCATCTGTTTTCTGTCTTTCCTGCTGCGGGAGCTGAGTTCACACCTGTGCAGAAAAGGTTGCATGATCTGCTACAGCTCCTATGAGGGCTGCTGCCCTTTTACTAAACCCCATGGGGACATGAAGCAAATTGCCAGAAGGTACTGGTGCTTTGGGAGGAGCAGGGAGGAAGATTGTGTCTGGACTGCAGTCCTGCCCTTAAACATCATGGCTGTGACTAAGATAATCTAGAGGCAAGGCCATTGCTTCACTTACTGATCCTCTCTCTACCAGAAGCTTTTCTGTGGGACCCAGTATCCTATCAAAGAATAGAGTGCAGCTAAATGCTGCATCCTGGAAAAGTTAAGTCCCATGACAGCAGCAGAGGAGAGACAAGGGCACAGCAGTACTTGAGGATGATAAAACAGCAGTGATGACTGATTACAGGAGCAGTATGGAAGGATCCTGGCAACCTAGGACATAAATGCATTTGTGCCTCCACTGACTTAAAGGGTGGTCTGGCCCTTTCTGTTTATGCCTGTTTGGTGGCAGTTCTGGAAGAGGGGACAATCCTCAGGCTCCTGAGGGTCTTCTCAGTGCAGTGGCAGAGCAGAGGTTGCTCCTGGCACCAGCCATAGATAAATTTATTCCTGAGGACTCTGAAGGACTGAATACAAGGACCTTCCCATCCCAGGAGGCCACTGACTGAGCAGTAATTTGTGGTAACTGCAGTAACTGTGCCCAGGGAAAATTCTCTTCTCCACAGCTGGGAAGAAGAGAAATGAGGAGTTCTCTGACAGTAAAGACTCAAGGATATCTCCTGAGGCTGGCAGATACGTCTTCTAGTTACAGTCACTATCACTGCTAACTCCAAATGAGAATAATCTTGCTTTTTCATTCTACCCCAATGAAACTGCATGGATTGCTCCTCTACACCATGGTCAACAGCACTGTGCCTTAGTGCCAGGTAAGGTGTGCTTCTGTGCAGTTTCCAGCTGCTAACTCTTGCAATGTCCTTTAGAGCAAGCAACACAGTCACCCCTCAGAGCTCCTGCATCCAGGTATCTTCTCTGCACACAAGTTAAGAAAGCCCAACAGCTTCACCTCATCTACTCAAGTCCTAAATGCACATGTGTATCTCTGCAAAAAATATTAAATAGCATTAGGTCAAAATTTAACCCTAGAGCTGCTGTTACAAGCTGTCCTGCTTTCCTATAGCTGTCGGTAGTGATTGCAGGGTTGCATGGCAGTGCCACTCCTTTTCCTCACTTTGCTCACTTCCTTTGGGAACAGAAGTTGGACAAAGTGTGCACATGATGTTTGCAGAACTGCAGACATCTCTTTTCATGATGGTACTTCTCTAGCTCTTGGCATTTGAAGTCTGCCTGACAGAGCTGGGACCTCATTCCACTCATGCACTGCAGTCCACAGTCACTGCCATGGCTTGTTTTTTGGCCACTGCTTGGCTAATCTGACTGCTTGATGGCTGCACTATTTTCTTAAAAAAAAACCCAAAAAACATCAAACTGCCACATTTAAAGTAATAGCATAGTGACTCTTTCCCTCCCATAAATGGGAACATAAGGACATCTTGTGCACAAAGACATATAGTAAGACTACAGAACCTGGAAAAGTTCTCTGAATCTTCAACAGAAACGTAGAGGTTTTGTATCAAAATGGCAAAGCTGGTTCATGGATTAGATGGAGAAATGCAATGCCTACCTGTGTGTAGTGGCCACATACTCTACTGCAGCCATTGGTGTCATAAGTGTAGAATTCAACCTCACCGTACCAAGCACCAATGGCTCCTTTTGGGGTAAAGGCAGAAGCTGAGCCACTCCAGAGGTTTTCTCCAACAGATCCAAATCTGGGATGAGTTTTCCCTCGCTCTTTGAGGTATATATTATGTTTAAATAAGCATTTCTTTGTCCAAGCTTTTGCAGTCTTTGCCAAATCTGGATCCCAAGTCTGCAAATAAAGACAATGAAACCACTTTGTTATATTAGCAGTGCAGTAATACAGAGCCACTTTCAGGAAAAGCTGAAAAGGTCTCAACAATGTAGATGCTTTTGGTTCATCCATTTTCTACTTCTGTTGAGACTTACAGAGCTACATGGTAAATTGCCTTGTAGGTTTGTGTGGAGTTACAGAATGTAGGTGACAGAGGAGCAGGCCTTGAAAGTCAGAATCAGCTGCTTTCCTTAGTCCGGAAAAAGCCCTAGGACCCATGCAAATACATCCAGGTCACCAGGGAAGTGGTAGGAGAGCATTGTGGATTTGTAAACTGCTGAATCTGTCAGAGGTGAGAATCATTGTCTGTTACCTTATAAGGCATTGTTTACCTGTTACCATAACAGGTAAAAACTGTAAAATAGCCTAGGTGATTGGGGAACACTGTGGTGAACTATATGTGATAGTATTTATGTGAAAGTAGATAAAGAATTTTCACTGCACAATAAACGTCTTTGCACACCACCACCTTGTGTGAAGTCCATGACCTCTGCTCAATCACCACAGGTTTGTTTCTGATTTTAACTTGAATTGCTGATTAAGCCTGAGGAGATTTTTGAGGTGGTGTGTGATCTTGGCTGACTGGTTTGCTGGACACCAGGAGCTGTACATCAGTCAAATACAGTGTGTGTGGCACAATGAGCATTTCAAGGCTGTGCTGGCCATGACAGAACATTAATGTAAATTAAGCTGAATGTATATGAAATCTGAAAAATGAAGGTTATGCTTACCATACCAATAATGCAAGAGTCTTGTGTAGCCTCATATTTGCCTAGAGCCATGGCTTGCAGGTCAGTTCACAAGCACACTGGGGTTTTGGGGACAGTTTAAACTCAACCCTTTGGTGAGCATCATTGTTTGGTGGTTTGAAACACTAGTGCTGAATTCATATTTGTGGAATGACTCATTCATTTGCTATTCAATTTTACAGAAAGTGGTTATTTAAGCAATTGAGTTATGTAAATGCCTTTTGTTTGCACTGGAGGTGGTGTCTGCTCCTGCTGGGTTTTCTTGTGCACACACCTTGATTGAGTGATTACAGCATTGTACCTCCTGGTAGATACAGTACCACAACTGTGTGCTTGTAATCCTAGTTATACTTTGTGCTGTGTAAATTTTGTCCAGCACTGAACTATTTTTTATTGAAGTTTTTTTTTTAAATAAACTTTTTATTTGTCATCCTCTGAATTAATTAAAATAGCTTACTTGCTTCTGCAAATGATGAAAACGCTAAGGAAATTGTTTTGAATAGACCAGAAATTATGAAGGAAAAGGTGTATTTCACAATCTACCTTTTTAAGATTTTTTGGTAGAATCTAACAAAGGTAGATTGTTAGATTTTATGTCTATGTTTTGCCTAAGTAACCATTTTTTGTACCATAGCTACAATGTGTACTGTTTACATACAATGTGTCTGAAACAATGTGTACTGTTTACGCTACCAATTAGTAATTAAAAATCACAAGGTCACACCAAAATGCACCTACAGAGATTTGAAAAATACTGTTTTCAATTCCAGTGCTTCTACTTTTGTAATAGCTTTTATCATGTGCTTTGTCTGGACTAACTACTTCCTACGAGAAGTTGAATTGAAAGAAACTTAGTATGATTTAGTTTCTGTTTTAGATGCAATTCATTTGTCTCTTTCTTATGCTGCCTTTTTTTTCAGATTTCAGTTATTTTTCAAAAGGAGAAATTAAGCACAATTTAAAAATATGAATACTGCACTTTAAACACATCCTAACAACATTTTGTTCATTTAGGGCCAGTAAAGCAATGTAGAAAATGAAGAGTTCAAAGCAACATGTACTCAAGGTCAGGATGCACAGCTGAGAAGAGCTGAAGTAAAAGTTTCATATAGAAGAGAAACTAAATAGTTTCCTGTCATGTTTGCAATTCAAGTTTGATTACTGCTCAGTTACCCCTCCCAAATGGGGCACTTATCTTTTAGTGTTTGACAACCACAAATGGAGAATGAACTTTTTTTTTCTAACTTCAGTTGGGGTTCTGCTAATTACAGCTGTGGCTATGTTCTCTTCCGGGGGTGACCATGTAAGAAAGCAGGGCAAAAAGAAAGAGCTCAGAATAAGGACAATGGTTGTGGTCCACTCAAAAGACAGGCTGTGTTTTGTGTGGTAGCTGCAGATATTGCTCCTGAGGTGTCTGGGGAGCAGGTGCGGGGCAGAGCAGGGGGGGACATGATGCCCCCAGCACCCGATCCCGGCGCAATCCTGCTCTGCACTTGGTGCTTCTTGCCTTTCCCTGAAGGCCCAGCCGTTCGGAACTGCCGCTCTGCTGGCTCAGTCCGTGGGAGCCGTGCACAGAAATGCTCAGAGAAATCTCTCCAGCACTGTTTAGCAACAGGCTCTGCCCTCGCTGACTTGAGCACAAAAGTTGTGCTTAGATGTACACAAAAAACCACATCTCCGGCTGCCGAGCTGCGTGTGGTGCCTCGCAACCGGACGGCTTCCCACACAACACACCGACAGCACTCGGCTGAGGGCCGGGATCTTGGGCTGCGAATGACCAGTTTCAGTCAGGGCAAACCTGTGCACGTATCCAACTGCATAAAGCCACCTGATAATTACAGCCTCCTTCTCTGCTTTGAAAAGCGGAAGGCCTTACGACCACAGGTTTTTGTGGTTTTTTCCCTGATTTTTTGCATTTGATCACAAAAGCAATCTTTGAGAATCATAAACAGCATCACAATGCTACACATTTGTGTACAAATCATGAAGATTCCCTTACCATGTAGAGCATGTTGCTGGCTGGTGGATCCACTCCAGACCGGAATCTGTTATGGGTTTCCACACATTCCTCAATAAACTTTGGATCCCGATGATCAGGCAGTTTCGATGGGTCAAAAGAATCAGAGGAATGACAGAAGACCAGTAAGGCCAGCACACAAATAGAAAATCTGCTTGTCATTGAGAAAGAGAAAAGAAATGAGACGGTGGAAGCAGAAATCATCACCGTGGCTGTAGTGGCATCCCGGGGGACAGTCACGGCCCGCAGCTGGTGGTGCTGAAATCGCCGGCACGCCGCGCCTGGGTTGCTTTATGGAGCCCTCACGGCCTGAGGGCGGCGGGGCGTGGCCTGGCCCTCACCGCGGCCCGGGCGGGGGCGGGGGCGGGAACGGGCTGAGGGCCGGGGCTGCTCTGGGGTCGGACGGGGCGAGCCCCCCCAAAATGGAGTGTCCTGTTAGAGACCCCGCTGCCTGTGTCTGTGCTGTTACTCACTCGCTGTATAGCACACCGCAATGGAACGTCGCGGGGAAGAGTATCAGTGCCCGTCCTGACCCCGCAGGGCCAGCGCTGAAAGTCGGTTCATTTTTGCGGTTTGTGCTCAGGCACCAGGGAAGTGTTCTGCAACCAGTTCCGTCACCGAGCACTCGCTTAAGGCATACACTGCAAAAGTCATTAGCCCTTTCCTAGCACTCATGCTTCTCAACAGCTGGTCTTCCAGCTTTAAAAGCACAGTGTTTCAGCTCTATGAAGTTGTTCTAACTCCACTAGCAGCGTTTTGCTTGGAAGATTTGTTGGCTGGACTTGCCTAAGCCATGGTAATTGAATAAAATGTTAGTCACAGGAAACGAGTCATATCTTAAGAACACTGCTATGAGAATAAGTAAATTTAGCTACAGTTTCACATTACAGCTGTAGCAGCCTTGTCTCTTCCTTTTTTTCTTCTTTCTTTAATTGTGGTGGGTGTCTCTCTCTGTCCTTTAGACTTGTTACTATTTGCTTGGCCCTATTCTTAGCAATCCCTGTGTATTGCAGAAAAGTTTTGGATAGATTTTCTTCTTATGATGAAAATAGATGCTATTAAGGCTGCTGCTTTTCCTCTTTCTTTTCCTTATATATTTTCCTCCTTTCCACTACAACCAAATTGTTGTAAAATAAAGCTGCCTTATTTATTTATTTATTTATTTATTTGCCGGTCATTGTGTCATTTCACTTTAATCCACCCCAAGAGATCTATTAACAAGAACCTTGGCTGGGGCTCGTTTATATTCTGTGGTTTTATGCTGCAACATAACTCAGAATTTGAGTCACTATGTTCTTAAAACATTAGAACAAAGACAAAGGAAGAAAAACAGCTTTAAATATTGATAGCACAGTTACGCATTGCTAATATCAGTCAGCATCTCCTGGCTTGAAAGATGGGTTTATTCCCCATCACAGTAGAGACAGACACACGACATGCCAATAATCCAAGGACAGAAAAAGAGTGTTTTATTAGTCTGTGTTAGTACCTTTATACCTTTTTTTACTGCTACTGTGGTTTGTTATGATTGGCTGCATGACAAACAACAGGGCTGTCTACAAAGCAAGAACTTTTCATAGCACTATACAACAAGCTATGCAAGTAATTAGCTACACACTACAAATACATTCTTGATGTTCCTCAGCAAGGCCATCTTCTCCTTTGGGTGTAAAACCTCTTCTTCAGTTATTTTCTTGGCTGTCCTTGAGGCCTTCACTGTGGCTGCAGGCTTTCACATCCTCACTTTCTCACGAAGTTTTCTCACAGGTAAATTTTGATTGCTTCCAAGTCAGTTTCCAAGAGGCTTTCAGGCCTGCTGTCAGCCTCATCAAACCCCACAATTCCCCTTACTAACAAACATACATTGTAACAGTGGGGGTCAGGTTGAGGGTTAAATGTCTCTTAAACTGAATCCATCAGAGGTTTCGACTTTTTAAATGAGGCTGAGATATTCCATTTCTAAACCAGAATCTGTCCTGGGCCCATTTAATCTTCCATCTCTGTCTCCTGCTGCCTGAAAGCTCAGGATGGCTGTCATCCACTCTGCATTTTAGATATTTTCACCATCTCACATCCTAAAATTAAGCTTTCCTAATTGACACCCTACTCTATCAACTTTCCCTGGTATTTTTCTACTTACAGAGAACAAGGATTAACTCTGAGAGAAGAAGAACTGAATAGTACAACTGACGATAGAGTGATGGACACTGACACACACAGGCTAAATATAGCAAAGAACAAGCTTTACTCCTGTTCATAGAAAGTAATATATACAGTTAAATCTCTATTATCTGGGGAAACTTGTGTCCGGGATAACTGAAGGTTAATGAAGATGAATTATTGCTTCTTTTGGATACAGTGTGCCACTCCAGACATGTCTTTGTGATGCCTCAGGCTTCCAGGAGAATTGTTAGCACATGGAGTAGCATCTAGTCTCTGTGGTCCCTCTAGCAATCTACCCCTAGAGCTAAGAGGCTCGTACAGACATAGCGTGTTGCAGCTACTGCCAATAAATTATACTACCTCTATGCACAGCCACTTATATCTTGTCTTGAGTGACGAAGCAGCCTTTCCTATGCTGGATAAACATTGCAGGGATAATGAGAGATGACCAAGTGTTTTTTAAAATGTATGCCAATTGTGTGAGAGCAATAGAGCAGTAGGATCACAATCAGTACCTTAATTGACCCTTAACCATAAAAAAAAGTGTGTGGAAATTGCTGTTGTACTAAAAGTACAGCACCAGCACTCAATACAAGAAACAGTGGCCTTAAAATCAAAACACTTCGGCAGTATTGGTCACAAGAGGGTCGTGGATGCTGAGCAGGTGGGACATATGATGGCACGGGAGGCCTGGGGGGACGGGGCCGCGGTGGCTCGGGCTGTGTATCCCAGTCTGGATACCAGTTGGCATAACCTAAAAGTCAGTGAAGAAACAGGTGTTAAGACCCATCAGTCTTAGCCATACTTACAGGAAAGCCATTAAGAACAACGGGATACGTACTTATTAGCTTCTCACGTTCTGTATTTTCTGCAAAGAGATCAGAAGAGGAAAGAGACGTGAGTACCATTCAGTGGTGGTTCTTTATGTAAAGACATAAGCCTTTGCTGGTGCCTGGCTGATTGCACTGATGATGCCAGTTAATGCCTAAAACATCCTGCAAAGGGGAAGGAGGCCAGCAAGAGCAGGCTCCCAACTGGAGCTCATATTTTTTTTCAATATGGAACTCATATTTTTTATTGAATTGAAAGAGAAGCAGAAAAAAACAGCTGCATCAGAAAGAATTTCTGTCATGGGGAAAAGGGAATAAAAAATAAAACAAAACATGGAATTTATTTAAAATTGTTACACATACCATATTTAAGTAGTTACAGACAGACAAATATAACTACTAATTTATCACAGAAGTACACCTTTACTAAAAATTTTGACACATTTGTAGGACTGCCTATGTGCATCCTATTGAAATGCCTCATTTACCCTATAGGAGAAAATGGTAAAAGTAGGTGCTCCTCCTGTCCCTCCCCCTAGTTGTTGAGATGTTTCTAGTTTTCCTGTGATGCATCAGTCTGAGACTTTCAGATGAGTCAGCCAGGATATTACAGAAGGAAATAAGAGTACCAAATGCTCAATAATTTCTACAGCTGAAGCTGTCTAGATCCTGGCTAGTAAAGACTATCCCCATTAAACCTCTGTATAAAATTCATATTTGATTGAAGACATTGTGGCATCTCCTTTAATCTCTGTTTATTTAAAGCATTGCCAGTTTGGGACTAGGTGAATTGACACAAAGGTCCACCCCTGCAAACTGCTGTTTGAAGCAGATTCAGAGTGATGGGGTATGGGCTGTGTTTCCCTGCTGTGCCCACTCCCTGACACTGAGGAGACAGATCCAGCACAGACTCACTCTAGCTCATTTGTGGGGAGGCAGGAGCAGGGAGCCCCCCACCATTGCCCACTTCTCTCCCAGGCCCAGGCAGCTTGTTTGCAGGGGAACACCTCTACCCCAGAGTGGATTTTACTCCAACCAAGCTCCTTTCATTGTTGCATCTTTGCAGCGTTTTGGAGTGGGCTGTGCTGGCTCAGACCCACACTGGTTCCTAACACCAGCCAGACATCCCATAGGCCTGCTCCAAAGGGGTTACCAGTCCTTTATTAATTGCTCCTCCAGATTTGATTAAAATCCCCTCATCCCCAAGCCTTCTGAGCTCTGTTAAAACTGTTCATTTAATTACTTTCCACCAGCAATCTGATAACACTGAGAATAGTAGGGAAGAGATTTACAAACAAGCTGTTTTCCAGAAAATTGTGGAAGTTAGAAAGAACTGTGCTTTTTGGTACAGTCTCATTATTGGTTCAGAATTGTAGTTGTCTGGAAAATGTGTTAGGACATGCTAAACAGGCAAGAAAGCAGAAGATAAACTTCCTATTTCTGCTGGAAAAGAAGAACCAGACAGTGAATATTTGTTGCGGCTAAAATTTTGAATTTGACTTCCTTACCAGATAAAAGGGAGAAAATAGTCTGTTACTTCCCTGCATCAGAAACTCTGACTTCTACTTCTGAGACCCTTCAACAGCAGAGTATTTCAATTCTTACACTATTCCTCCCAGAGTCTGCTACTGCTGCTGTGTGGTGTGCTGCAAACCCACTATGCACTTAGTGCAAATTGACTCATTATCTTTCCAATGCAATTACGCCACTTTCATTTCTATGCAATTTTCTCATTTGGTCACTTTGGTCTTACCACAGAGCCTGTCTACACACTTGTCATTACTGCATCTACTGCATGGCTGTCCTTCTTTATATGGTTTTCTTGGGTAATTTCCCCTGCAAAACAGAGCGGTATTTTGTTAGCTGTCATTGAAAAGTTATTAAGGGGAGGAAATCCCCTAATCAAAAAACTGGTCATTGCAATTGTTCGAAATTCCTTTTAGATCAGATTAAAGCTCTCACTGGCATGGGGAGCAGTTGACTCTCACCACTGGAAATTAATAAGGCTTCTCATTGCCCATCTCAGGCAATACTGTATTATTGTAAGCATAGAAGGATCTACCTCTAGTCCCTCATTACCCACTTGGATTATAAAAAACAAACCTGTAAAACGTAAGTAAAAAATCTGCAAGGTACTAGATAAACTAGAGGACTGTCTTCCTTTTATTTCTTAAATTACAGTGTCTTATTTGAAATTTGTGTAGGGCCATAGAAAGATGTAATCTTTCTTAAGTGGAAAGATTACACCTTTCCCGCTTTTCCTGCAGAGACTGAAGTCAAAACAGTTTCTTCCACCATCTGCATTACAGTGAGTAGTGTCAGCTATGATCTGCTCTCCTGCTTTTTTTAGAATGGGATTTTCTGCAGTCCCAGCTATGTCCAGTAGGTTCTGTTCCCAATCGCCAGGGAAAGTTTCCTTTGGACAAAGTGATGTGAGGATGTAGCTTATTCTGAAATTTGTTACAACTGCACCCATCATTGTTGGCATCTGATACCGGATCAGTTGAGATATTTAAAAAATAATAAAAAACCCCAAATGCCATAATTAACTTACGGTGGCCCATAGTTACAAACAAAATGTGCTGCTTTGAACAGTCGTGGAAAATTTTCAACTGTATTGCAGAAGTGAACTGCACAGCCAACTTTGTAACTCTCTGCCCAAACGACCTGCAGGACAAAGGGAAGTACGTAATGCACTGCTCAAATACTGCCAAAGCAACAGCATTAAGGGAAAAAGGAGAAGGGAAGTATCTCAGGGAAATTTAAATCAGCTGACACAGGAGCAACTTAAACAATCTGAAGGGTGGAGGGGACAAATGACGGATTGATAGCCATTTTTGCATTTAATACTTGGCTCCTCAGTAAACGTGAAATTGCCAGGGGATAATCTCTTTCCACCATTACTTGAAGTAGAACTTGACATCCCTGGGGCTCATAATATTTATTTCCAATCTCATGCAACAATAGACAGGGGGGTGCAAAGCTCTGCTGTAATTCCTGTTCCAAAGCAATCTGTTCCAAGCCTATACTCAGATTTTCAGTGAAATTAGACTATATATATTAGACTATAAAGCACTGAGCATCTAAGACTCACCTGAGTGTAGTGACCACACTTGTCAGTACACGTATTGGTGCTGAAATCATAGTCGCTGACTTCATTAAACCAGGACTTGAGAGCTGCATCCACAGAGAAGATGTGGGCTGTGCCAGTCCAGATGTTTTCTCCAACATATGAGAAGGTGGGGTGCATTTTCCCTGGCATTTTACGGTAGCTATTGTGGTCAAACTTGCACTTCTTTGCCCATGCTTTGGCAGTCTTAGCTAAAGCAGCGTCCCAAGACTGTAGAAAAGGAAGAAAACATACTATAACCTGAACCACAGTGACATAGGACATTTTTTAACAGAAACTTGTTAGAAGTTCTTTTCCCCTTTTCTGATTCCCATCTCTGTGTTCAGTTTCTTTCTCTCACCTTGACAAACCTGTCTGGCAGACTTGCAGATTTGACACTGACAGGTAAAGTTCAGTACAGGGAAATGCAAGCTAAGGGATGTGAAAAAACCCCTGAGTTTGTGTTCATAATAACAGGTTTGGAGATGGCTATTTCCACTTGAAAGTAATAGACTAAAAAGCAAACAAATTATTAAAAACTCTTTGCAAAGGAATGGAGAACAAAACCACATAGATAATGACAGTTCTGCAGAAGTCCTGTTAAATGCTGTATGCAGCACAGCACCCCATCTCAAGAAAGGTACACTAGAACTAGAAAGACCAGAGAGAACCTGGAATAGAATGATCATCCTCAAATTTGGAGGGTTTTCATATAGTAAGAGAGTGCTCTGCAGCTTCAATCAGAGACATGTGGACATCTTGTGTGAAGTAGGTTAATAAGAAGCAATAACTTGCTTCTTCCAATACAAAGACCAGACACTATTAAATGAAGCTAGGCATTAACAGGCCCAAATCAAACACAAGGAAATAGCTTCTTACAACCTGTGGTTAGGCTGTGCAGCTCTTTGCATGAGATGCTAGAAATGATAAAAACTTACATGATCACAACGCTGAAAAAAAAATCCAAAAAATTCATTAAGGGCTTCTAAGTACCATGCAGCACTTTTGATTCAAGAGGTTTGAATATATTTGTCCTGCTGTGATTCCAGAATTGCTGGGTCTTTGGTCTGAGCAGGTAAACTTGCTCTTGTGCATTACTTTTTAAATTGAACATTGTTTTTAAGATGGCAAGAAATTCAAGTCACTGGTACTCTGAATGTCACCCCTTTACTGTCAGCTTCCATTCACAGAAATGATTCATACTCTGCAGGTGGTTATGCATTTAAATTCCTTTCCAGCTATGCAGCACTGCTGGAGGGCTCAGAGAAGTGACATGCACTGACTAGGGTTACCTCCCTCAGCCAGCTACACACATTTTTTCTTATGTATTCCACTGAACAACCTGTGACCTACCCATAGCCTGTTCTGATATCCACTGTATTTGTAGGAAGCTCTGCTTATCAGTCTAGATATTACTATCACTACTCTTCAAACCTTGCTACAGCAAATGAAAATCATGTATCTAAATGGATGTCCTGGGAAATCCTTTTATTCAACACATCTTCTAGATTACAAGAAACAACAGGAGACGACAGATTTTCAACAAATCCTGTTGTGCAGATTGCCTGCTCAGAAACTTTTTAAAACCAAACAGCTTCCATGTGTGAAACCTGACCTGATACAAAACAGATGACTATCTCTCTTAGAAAGAGGTAGATGATATACTGAGAACTAAACACTGTTTTTTGCAATACAGCCCTTTGCTCTGGCTGAAGTTGAGAGTAGCTAAATCTTGTGCTAAAAAAGAAATTCCCTTCAAATTACTAAAACTGAACAATACTGTGAAAATTAATGTATTTTCTATTTCTTACAAAGAACCAACATATATGATACAGAAATCATTAACATGGAAATAGAAAGCACAAAGCAAATAAGGAATAAGTGGACTAAATCAGCAGCCCAATCTATAATAATTTCAAACAGATCACAAGCACCACCTTACCATGCGAAGCATATTGCTAGCTGGTGGATTCACTTTGGATCGAAACGTGTTGTGAGCTCTCACACAATCTTCAATGAACTTTGCATCTTCTATATCAGGCAAGGGATATTGCAGATAAGCATGAAAGCAAGTAAAGAAATCCAGTAAGAACAATGCAGCAAAGAAAAACGTGATTTTCATAATTCTCCAGTGTTTTTTTAGAAGTTTCAAAATGAAAAATCTCTTAGGTGGAGATGATGCTGGCAAGCAGTTTGTCAGAGGTGTTTCCCAGATGTGCAAGCACTTGAAAGTGTCAAACTAACAGGAAATGAAGAGCAGTTGCTTAATCAGGTGCAACTCTATCTGACATCATAGCTGGCAGTCAAAGGGTGAAGACTGAAACAGGCATCTGCCATGCATATCAGCAATGAGCAACACTGCAAGTATACTTCTGTCTTTTCTTTGAGTGTGCTCCATCTCAGTTGACTGCCAAACCATTCTGTGATTGTAGGTCTTATCTGAAGAGATGCTGCCAAACAGCTTTCTTAAAATCTGCAACACTCATAAAAAATGTAGCTTTGACAAAACAGAAATCTGCTGTTCAGCTGATTTTCTGATGGTATTGCTTAGTCATACCAGCTTAGTTATAAAAATATTGCAAGACATTGCTTCCATTTCAGAATTACTCAGGGAATAAACAGAATTAGGAAATCTATTCTTCAGCAGGAGGGGAAAAAATGGTTCCTGAACAGCACCTTGCTGCAGAACACATTCTGGCCTGGTTTGGTGTGTAACAAAAATACAATATGGAAATCTCAAGCTTGAGTATGTGTTGATTCTCTCCTCCTTACTTATCTGCTATTACCTGCTAGCCTGAAATCACTGGAGCAGCTTCCTGTGCTCCTGGAGAACAATTACAGGATTAGCACTTCTGGTATAACATTCCAAGTCTGATCACTTCTTGGGACAGTAGGATAGTATGTGTTGGCATTTGTATTGTCTCCCCAGCTGTTCTACAAGCTGGTTCAATTTTTTCTTTTCCTAAACCTAAAGCAAATTGTACAAATATGCAAGAACATAAGAAGAACCATGCTTTTTAAGAACTCAGGTATTGTAACCCAGTCTTATGTAGGTTTACAGGGAAAATCTGTTGCACATAGATTGTAAAATATGTTAATGAGTCTCATTCCCCGCTCAGTTTTTCTGGTCAGACTTAATGTAACACCATGATTATATTACAACTACATGCAGTTTGCACAAAAAAAAATCAGCACACTAAAACTATACCATTAACTTAAGAATACAGTGATCTTGCACTTATATGTATGCATACCATTGAAATTCTGTGTTTAGAAAATGAACTATTTTATGCAGTAGGAGATTTTGATGGGTCCCAGATAGTCCAGGTTATACAATGCTTTCTTGCATTTCTGGCTCCATCTAGTGACTTTGTCTGTAATTAAAGCAGAAGTCCAGCCTGCCCTCAAGCATCTATGATGTTTTCCTAAGAAAAGTTTTAGACTTTTGCCAGCATTAAGCAGTGGATCTTGGCAATTAAGTTTTGGGATTTGTATATCGCATTATATTTGTCTGGACAATACAGACCATTGCCTATCCTTGCACAGATCTCAAGTGAAATTTAGCACCATGAGCTGGGTACATACAAGAAGTTCCACAGCCTCACGGTTTTGAAAATTCCCTTTATTTACATCTGACTTTCACACTTCTGACCTGCTTTTAGTTCAAAATGGCTGGAAAAATAAAACCTCAGATTTTTAATTTTTCCCTAATGTTCTGTTTAGTCAGAGGACTAAAAACTGGTGAGCTACAGCCTATTATAGATATCCATGATGCCTGGGAAACTGTGAAATTACATTTAATTTTGTTCTCAAATCATCAGCTTCCCCACAGAGTATTGTTCCTTGTGTTGGGGAGAGAAGGTCTGACCTTGACTTACTAGGTTCAGTTGAACAAATGGGGTGGATCTGCTGGGTTTTCTTATTCTGACCACAGGATTACGCAGCTGCATCTCAAGTCTGCAAAGCATGAAAGGTGAAATAGTTGTGCAGTGTTAAATTGCAACAAAATATTAAACAATCAGATAAAACCAGTCAGTAATAAAGGAGATAGATATCAAACACTGGAGTTTCATGAAGAAATACTTTCCCTTATTTAGGCAACGACCTGTGTTTTATTTTAATTGACTTTTCCTATTGCAGCACAGAAACACGAACTGATTTCATTTGACAAGTTTTTCCTCCCTTCACTGTTGAAAATTAACTTTCTAAGGGTGCTTGCTAGCAACTGAAAAGATGTTTGAAATGCAGTTTTGTCTTTAGGCAAGGAATTGCTGGCACATTAATTAAACACGAAACTTTCTGGGTTTCTGTTGTTGAACAGGTCATTAACGATTTCAATTTGAGACATAAAAATTAATTTAAAGTAAAAAGGCACAGACACTGTAGATTCAATAGTACAAATATTTTAAGTATTTTTAAGAGAGCCTCTGGAAACAAATATTTTCTCTTCCTATGGTATGACTTTAAATACACATAAGGGGCATCTGCCAATCCAGCTTAAAACCCACCTCAGCAAAGGGCAGTCTTTGCCGAATAAATCCGTGTTCCCAGGCGTGTCCAGGATGCTCATCCTTTAGCCGCCCATTGCTAACATGTTGCTCTCGTGGCCCAAAGCGGACTGAACATCTGCTTTTCCTGCATCTCCTTCACTTTTGTCTAACCTTTTCCAGCAGAAAACACTTCATTTGCCACTGGAACAGCCGGGCGGGAGCAGAGCCCGGCGGGAGCAGAGCCCGGCGGGAGCAGAGCCCGGCGGGAGCAGAGCCCGGCGGGAGCAGAGCGAGCCCGGCGGGAGCAGAGCGAGCCCGGCGGGAGCAGAGCCCGGCGGGAGCAGAGCCCGGCGGGAGCAGAGCCCGGCGGGAGCAGAGCCCGGCGGGAGCAGAGCCCGGCGGGCGCAGAGCCCGGCGGGAGCAGAGCCCGGCGGGAGCAGAGCCCGGCGGGAGCAGAGCCCGGCGGGAGCAGAGCCCGGCGGTGCCCGCGGGCCGCAGGCGGGGCTGTAGGGCCGGGCCGTGCCGTGCAGTGCCGCGGGGCGCCGCCGGGGGCGCTGTGGCGGAGCGCGGGGGGCGGGGCGCGGCCCGGCCGCGGGAAGGAGGCGGCGGCCATGGCGCTGTCGGCCGTGCAGCAGGTGCTGGTCTCGGCCGTGCTGGTGTTCTGCGTCTTCCTCGTCATGCCCAGGATGTTCGCGGGAGGAGGTGGCGGGCGGACCGGCCGGTCCCCGCGGGGCGGCAAGATCGGGCCCGGCCATTCCGATCCCCGTCAGCACGGCAGAGGTAGGAGCCGGGGCGATGCCGCGGCCGGGGAGCCGAGCGGGAGCCGCCGCGGGCTCGGGCGGGCCCGAAGGGAAGCCTGGCACCGGGAGGGATGTGCCCTCCTCCGGCGGGAGGCTCCGGCTGTGCGCGGGCTGCGGACCGGGAGGCCTGGTCGGACTGCCTGTGTGCGCCTGCAACACCCCCTCCTCCTCGGGTGTTCTGCTGTGCTGGTTCGCCAGCGCTTTGGGTTTTGGCTGTGTTGTCTTACCAAAACTGCTCTTAAGTGCAAGAAACAGCCGGTAATTGGAAGTGTGGGGCGGTGTGAGGAGCAGTGCCCGCAGGGACACAATCGAACAGATGAGCTGGAAGGTGTCACAGGGAAAAATCAAGTGCGATAAGGAAGCCAAGTGTTACTGCTAGTACAAAATCTGTCCGGCAGATTTTGTAGTTTAAATGCTAGTTTAGAAAAGGCATCAATGAATGGGTTACAGAGTTTACTTCTTGTAGGAGCTAAAGTGCTATGAATGTATCTTAAGCCATGTCAGCGCATGTCACGATTTAGCTCAAGGTCCAAAGGTCCACTTTTGTTTTTGACAATCACAAAAAGTCTGCTTTTGCGAGGTAGCTCTGTGATTCATTGATGATGGCTTCCAAGGTGTTTCAAACCAAGAGATAGCTATTTGCTGTAATGCTCCAAGTCTGCCTGTGCTTTTCCCTGCCGGGAGAAAAATGGAGTCTTGAGCTGCTACCGTGTTCTTCCCAGCTGATGTCAAACTTCCTGTGCTTCATAAGCTCTTGCCTGGCCTGTTTCACTTAATTATTTATAATTTATAAGATAGCTGTATATTCCCTATAGATCAAACTATTTTAAAATCAAATCCCCAAAAAAACCAGAAACACTTCACATGCCTGTGATTCTACTGAAGTACTGGCCCAGCACTGAGTAAAATTAATTTCAGATACACAGCTCTCTGCGTGGTTCTTTTTTCCTGGTTGGCTAGTAACTCATTTTGCCCTTTCTTCTGTAGGATAAACTTGGTGCAGGACACTGGACTCCACTAGGACTCAACATTCCTCCTCTCCACCCTGAAAGTGTTTCCCTTGCCACATTCTTAATTGTATGATCTGTAGAAATTTTTTTCATCTGTGATACTAGTAAAACTTCTCATTTACATTAAAAACAAATAGAACTTAAAATAGGGAAAAAGGTGACTGTAAATGTAAAACTAGGAATCAATATGAAACATTCTGAAAGGTGGAAAAATATATATAATATAAAATGTGATTTCCAGATTAGTAAGGGCAGTTTTAGCAAGTCTAAAACTACTTGTGCTGAAAGGAGAATGCCTGCCTGGATTTGCACTGACTGATGAAGGTAGCTTGAGTTCTGATTGTATCAGCTAGGGCATTTAGTTTTTTCGTAACTGTCCAATTGTGTTTTGAGTTCCAATGAGCAAACATACAGATAAAAGGTGGGTGTTTCAAACTGATCAATTACATGTGGAAGAACTTGCCCTCATGCCTGGCATGCCTTCACTTTAGATCTGATAGTAATGGCTGCTACACCCAAGGTCATCCTTGGAGGTCTGAAAAACTTTTCTGGCTAACTCATTTTAGGCAATACTGAAATACTGTTCGAGATGTCTTGTCAAAAAGTACCAGTTTAGATTAGCAGAATTAGATGCATTTTTTCTCTTGTAATTGGCAGAAGCTGTAGCCAAATAATTGTTTCACTGGGAGGTGTAACTTCCATCAATTTGTTATCTATCTAATTGTGGCTGTACTTTGCACACTTGAGTTACATTACCGTTAGTTCCTGAAAGGCCACTGTTACAGCATTGACAAGAAGTGATTTGCATAATGGTCTTTTGTTTGGGAGTTTTTATAGAATGTGAACCTTGCCATACTCAGCCATGCTCAGTTCTGATAAGTTTGAAATTTTAAGTCTAGGCAGTCGGTTGAGACATGAGTGTAAAACTTCACAATCCCCCAGTCCCCTGCTGTCTGTCTCTGCAAGCATCTGCATTCTTTAGCTGATGGTACTGTTCCATATGTGCATGTCCCTTGCATCCTTGATTTAACTACCAAATAACCTGTTTCCTAAGTTGAACAATGACACTGGCTGTTTTCTCATCTGCTCCCTTTTCTGGCAGGCAGATTACATGCAAAAGTACTTCTGACTTCCAAGGTTGCATCTCTTGGCTATTGTATAATCTATTCCTGCTAAATATTTGATTTGCAGAGATACAGTGCTTCTAAACCTGTGGGAATATCCACATAAAACTGAAAGCAGCACAGTGTGTGATTTTTCAGGGACCAGACAATTCAGTTTGTAATTAACTCAGTTATTTTGGTGCAAAGGGAAAATATTAATTACAGCATTATCAATAGTTTCTCTGAGTGTGCTTTAATGTCAAGATTTACATCTGTCTTTCTGTGATTTTGCCAATATTGCTGTGAAGGAACAAGCTTAAAAATTGTATATTAAAGAAACCAAGCTTTGTTTGAGAGTTTTTGCTACCTAGATTTAACTGGGCATCCTGTTTATATAAGAATAATTTAAAATTTTTTTATTAGATGCAAGGCTGCCCACAGAGTCTTAGAAGAGTGATGAACAAAGATGATTATACAAGAAGAAAATAATTTAATTCCACTTATGGACTCCTAATTTCATTCCTTACTTCATTGTCTTTCCCTCAATTTAATTTTTAAGGTAGTCCTCAGACAGTGTATCAAGTTCACCAGAATCCAGGAAATTCTGACAGTAAAACTTACCAGAGTATTCAACAGATGAGAAATGCAATGGAAAAAGAGATAAAAAACAAGAGAATGAGAGGAAATGGTCGAGAGTTAGCATTCACCCTCATGCCGTTGTATGCTCTTGGAGTGGGAATGTTTGCTGCATACAAACTTCTTAAGGTAAGCCATAGGAAAAGCATTAAATTATCATAGTTAGGAGGAAATGTAACTGCTTGGCTTGTTTGTTTGTTTTTCCAATTGTGAGCCCATGTATATGGCTGTCCAAAAGCCATTTCTGGTTCCTTTTGACTTGGAATGTGCAGTCCAAAGTTAAAGTTTTAGTTCTTCTTTAATTCTTCTTTATGAAGCCTTTTGGCCTGTGTATTTTTGGACATCTGAAGAAGTGAGAATCTTACTCACCCTGCAGCCTCAGATGAGAATCTGAGAACCTAAACAGTGCTGCTACCTGAGTCTGAAACCTAAGTCTCATCAGTGTTTCACTCCCTTTTCATTCTTCAGAATGAGATTGAATATGGGAAGGAGGTGGACAATTCCTGCAGAACAGTGGTCTTAGATTAGCAGTGAGATAGAATAGTGAGTAGACTTGACCTTTTATTTGGACTTCTCATTTGTTCACAGAGCTGCAACATACAGGTTTATTCATGTAATGGGATACCTTTTCTACCATTTGTAAATTCAAAAACGAGAACACATGATCAGTTGTTTTTTAAAAGGAAACATCCTTGAAATGTATTATTTATAGTAAGAGATACTACAAGACTTGCAAAGCTGAGAGTGCACCTGGAATATTGTTGCTTGCCCTCAGGGAAAATAAAAATGAACAGGATTAAGACTGGAGACAACATCCTCATTTCTGGAGTCGGTTCATGTTAATCTTGTGTGTGAGAAAAATATCACGGCTCAGCAATATGAGTTAGAGGCTGCCCAGTTTAGTATAAGATTTAAAAATAATGAAAACCGTATTTTAGGTGTTACAATTCTTTACACTTGGGCTTGTGAGATTGAAATGCAAATATTTTTATGATAGTATCTTTATTACTTTAAGGAATAAATTCTATATCATAATTAATGATAGGAGACTGGATCCAGTAACATAGAAGTTTTCTTCTGCTCCTTTTTGAAACAGCAACTGCTTTCTTTTACAGCTTTTGTGTTTGCTTAACATTGGAGTTTAAGACAGGAAGGAGGTATCACGGAAGAGAAGTTTCATTAATGTAGCACATGGTTGCTGTTTACTTCCACTAAAGTTCTAAATGAAGTTTTGTTTTTAGTACACAAATAGTGATGAAGTTGTTTAACTCAGTTTTGTTTTTTAAAGATGAAGTCACATGAAGAAAGTCACTCCAAAAAGGAAAAAAGTACAGAAGACAAGGCAAAGGAAACAGGTAAGATACCCATTCAGGATGCGTATGTTCAACAAAAATGCTTATTTCCTACTGGAACAAAGCATGTTTTCATTGATACAATCTGGCTACATGAAGACAATCTTTTAAGTTACTGAGAGCAGTTAGGAATCTACAAAAACCCACCTTGTTAATTCTGTATGTTTGAAATTCTTGTTTGAGGTTTGTTTAAATTCTCCTGACGTGCATTAAACATATGCATACAGCATAAAACAGCTGTAGTAATTCAGTATGCTTCTCTGCCTTTTAAATGTCTGATGTTTTTCTCACTTAAGATCTCTTCAGTTTTCTTCAGTTTAAATGGGATATAATTAAATAAGGAAGGTATTTTAAAATAATATAATGATCTGGTTTAGAACTGAGCTTTATTGATAGTGGAACTGTATGGCTAAAGAAGTACAGAGACCATTTATGATTTCTAGGCCAAATGAGAAACTTGTCAAAAACATTCAAACTTGATGCTGCTTTCATACCTTTTCCTCCCTTGTATAGACACATTTTTAGTGAATTAAACAACTAGCAGTATCTTTTGGTGTCTCTGTACACCAGGTCTGTAATCAGGTTCAGCAGTGATTTGCTACACTGCCTACTCATCATCCTTGTGTGTTGCATTCTTCTTTCTTCAAGGTTTAATTGTATTTTAGGAGGAGGGACTCATCTTGATTCTAGTGCATTAAGCATTAAATAGATTTGTAAGATGTGAATAGACATATTGAGTATAAATACAGTACTTACATCTCAGGAAGTTTTGCAGCTGCATAGTTTTTAAGACTGGGAGGGTGCGCTCCACATTCTTTCTCAGTTTCTACAAAGGTGTCCTCTATTTGGGCACTATTGGAGATCGGTTACTGGGTGGAAACAACTTCTGTTCACACATAATAAGGCTTCTGTTCTTATCCTGACCACTCCCTTTTCATATTGTAGAATTCTACAGAAGAAAGAAACTTTCTGGTTTTGAATCTGTCCAACCAAAAATACAAATTAATATCCTAATGATACTGTAAAGACATTCCTTACAATGTTCTTTCTCTCCTGCTCCCCCTCTCCCTACCTTCCCCCCCCCTTTTCTTTTTGGTTATATTGTGTTTGTTCTTGTTAGAGCATCAGCTTTTAGAACTGGAGCAACATCTAGCACAAACAGAGAAAATGTTAAATTCTTTATTGACTCAGTTGGATCCACTTTCAAACTGGTGAGTGTTTCTAAAAAATCTCAGTGTTGTTTCCTGTAAATTGAAATTCAGCAAAATGTTAACAAAGAGTTCTAAAAATGTACTTATATATAGGTAAGGAACAGTTTTAGGAACCTTCTTTGATTACATATCATTTCTGTAGCCTTTTGCAGGTAATACCTGCAAAATTAAAATTGAAATTAGTTTCAGTTGACTTTAGTTTATTATTTGTGAGCTTTTTCAGAGATGCCTCCCGTCTCTTGTTCATGAAACATAAATCAGCAGACATGATCATGTTACTGTGGCTTAACAAGACGAACTTGAATATTGACCAAGGAGACTAACAGTGAAAATTTACTTAATTCAGTAGCATTTGAAAGCCCTTGTGGGAATTAGGTTTTGGTAGCAGAGTGAGTTTCTTCCTTTAGATGTAATTATAAGAAAAAAATAGTTATCAAGGTATAGCTGCTTATTTTTGTCTTTTGAAATGAATGTGTAAAGGGTGTGTATTTCAGTGAAATAGAACTTGTCTATTTTAATGTGACAAAGGAATCAGTAATACAGAAACTCCTTTAGAGATGTGCTGTTCTTAGGAAAGTAGAGCCTTACTTATCTACTAGAAATAAAAATACCCATGCAGTTAATTTTATAGACTGACATCCTTCATGAAACACAGGTTAAAACATGATTGTTTCTTCAGTGTACTTCTGAACTTAGTATGTGTTGAAACTATGAAGCAGCAAATTCACCAGCCAGTTTGCCTAACAAATTTCTAGTACTGATGGAGAAGAAAGTAAAAAAACCTTGAATGAGAAGAGCCCTTATATAAAGTTCTGTATTAAGCATTGTTGTACTACTAATAACAGTACTTTGGGTAATTGTTACTTTCAGTAGTCATTGCTCGACCTTGGCCATTGGGCCTCCAGTGTTAAGAGTTCAGTGACATTCAGTAGTTGTATGATGTGATGGGCTCCCCACTTCTCAATAGACAGTTCTCAAAGGAAAGCTTGACCTAAACATTTCACAAACTTGACTATGGTATTTAGGCACAGAAAGAAGTACTGCAGTAAGTTTATTATTATCAAGCACTCCGTTCCAACATAATCTTTCAGCTGTTAACATTTGTCCTTTTTTTCTAGTGTCAATGCTTTAGCTTGTGAGCAGAAAGATGAAATAATGACACAGCTCCAATCAATTAGAAGACTGATGAAAGAAAGTGGATTGGATAAATCAGAAAACAAGATGAAAGGTATTTTAATTTTCAGACAGATAGAAACTTAGTTTATATTTTAACAGAAAAAATAGATCTTGCTATAATAATGTTCAGCTTCTGCACCTTAGTAATTATTTTAGTAATTTGTGTGGAATTAGTTTTATTCTGGAGGAATACCATTCTTCCTGTTTGAGATGTATCCAATTCCAAATTTTTGATACATCATGACTTATTTAAGCATAGGTGCTCAAGACATTGACCTGGGATGGACCATTTAGTCACGTTCTGTTTTGATAAAACAGGCTTTTGGAATGCCAGATCCTAAGCAGTCTGTTAGTACTGGACTAACTGTAGGCTAAGAATTTCCAAATTGGGACCTCTGAGACTGTGAGTAATGCTTGCATAAAAAAACTAAACAACAAATTGTGTATTAGTTTCAACTGGAGATTTCCAAGAGCTGCATAGTACCCCAAGAGAAATCTTAAATATTCTGAATGGTCCATTATAAATTTGGGGAATTTTTGCATTATTTCAGTCTTAATAAAAGAAAAAAAAAAGCAAATAAAAAAATACTCTAGTTCTAAACTGACCCTGGAATTCAGAGCCTTACCAGTAAGCTTTAATGTTGATTATTTTTTGTGACTTTTAAGATCTTGGACACATTTGTAATGAGAAACTTGAAGATCTCATTCAGTCATTTGCTGAACATTCTCAAGAAAAAGAAGTGGACAACAGAGAAGATGGCTGTAATGAGGAGTTGCTTGAGGATATTGATAATGATTACAAAATAGAAGAGCATGAATTACATGATGAATGTGAAATACATCGGTTGGAGCCAGATGTTATAGAAGATGAAGAAATGATAAGCACAGATGCCATTGAATCAGAAGAGATGGGACTGAGGAGACGCAATAGATATGAATGGAATCTGCAAATGTAAAACTTCCTAAAGCTTATGAATTCTTTTTATAATGTTGTATGCACTTTAAACTGAAATGAAGTTATGCGCACTGCTATATGCTTTAAAAAGAGTGGTGAAATACTGCCTTTGCTCATACCTATGACAATTCTGTAACTGACTTCAGTGGCAGCAGAATTTTACTCAGGATGTTTACATATTTTTTCTATTTATTTTTTCCCTATAAAAATATTTCTGTACTCTGTATATAATGTGCTGTAATTATATCTGATGCTTCACTAAAATAATAGCATATCTTCTAATTGAGACTATAAAGAATAGATGTTTCTTAAATGTTTTGTAACTAGAAAGCATTATGCCACTTGAACTGTGACTTCCTTGAGTTCATTAAAAAGCATGCACTGATGAATTCAGCTCTTTGTGGAAAAGTTTTCTCTGGGAGTGTGAAAAGGGTTGTATTTTATATTCATTCATAGTTAAGTTTCTTCATTTGGAGAGAGAAATTTAGCTGTGGACACTATATGAAAATAATAATGTCTGAATTTGCAGTCTCCAGACTAATGATGTTTAGTTTTGTGTGTCAACTTAATCCCTAAGGTATTACACTGGATCACTTAATTTCTTCCCCACTTGTCACTGGTTAAACTCAGCAGCTGTCTAATAACTGATTGATGTTCATTAGTGTTGTATCTCTGTTTCACATGTATTTCAATACCATAGAATCTAACCTTTTGATTCATTGTAATACCCTTTTTTTTACATCAGAATTAGCAGATGTATTTCTGTATACCATTCAAGAACTGAGCACGGGATCTTTTTTCAATACATTATGCCAACTTGGTAATGGCCTTTTTTGGGCAATATTAGGAAAAGCATTTATTTGCCTTTGCCAGAATCATTTTTGTCTACACTTTCATTATTTACTTTTATTTTTGTTCACTTAATGCATACACCTATGGTACTGCCAGCCTGTAATGACAGGAATTGCCTTAGAGGTAGGTCTGACAGTACAGCACTGTTATATTCTGTTTTGTAATTGCATAGCTTTTAAGTAGGCCAGTTATGATGCCTGAACTCTTCTGGCATCCTTATTCTTACAGGAAAATAGCATGTGGACTTGTTTTTATGGAGGAAATGTACTGTACTTAAAGGGACTAAATTTATTATCATGTCACTCACTGAAATGGAATGAATTGTTCATTCTGGTGGAGAAACATGGTATGTGTTTGGTTCTATAACTGGATCACACAGGCTTGGAAGTAGCAGCTTCCAGAAATACATCCTTAGCATCAGTGTGTTAGTAGTTTTGCACTAAGTGAGATTTTGCCTAACTTTGGAAAACTGGTTGACTACAGAGCCAGGGTTTCTCAGGAGGTGGAAGACTTTCTCCCAAGGCAGAAGGGGAACTTTTCCCAAGGCAGAAGTGGTACCTGGATACGATTTGATTTTAAAAAATAACTGATGTTGCTCTGGTCATTCAGAACAAATGGAACGGTTTGGAAAAAAAAAAAAAAAGATCATAGTCCTATAGCGGCTTTTCTTTGAAATATCTAATAAACTAGAGTCAACTGAAACTAATTTCAAAGCCATTGATCAGAGGGTACCATGGAGTGGAGCCAGGCGTGCTGCGCTGCCGAGGTGTCAGTCCTGCTCCTCCCAGGCACTGGTGCCGGTGTCCTTTGCTGCCCGGGGCATGTTTGAATCATCACTGCTGTGCTTTTCACCTCCACGAGCCTTCGGATGCTGCTGGCGCTTGAAGCCCTTGCCCGAAAGGCTCTGAGCTACCTCGGGGTGATCGCTTCAAGCAGGCACTGTGCGCTCTCTCGCCGCAGTTTCGACGTCTCGGATTGCAGCTGCCGGGGTTTGCCGGGGTCAGAACCCGTGTGCTGTGTAAGCGCCCGCCTGTCCTGGCGGGGCTGCGGGGCCGCAGGGCGGGAGGCACGGCCTGGCCCCGGGCAGGCTATTTCCTCAGGAGCACCCGCTCCGCTGAGGCGCACCCTGCGCCGCCTGGCTGGGATTGGCCCCTCCGCGCCGCTGTACCGGCAGCTCCGGGGCGGGCAGGTGCGCGGGCACCGGGGAGACGGTGCGGGGGCGGGCCCTGGGACACCTCCGGTGAGACACAGCCCCTGCCGGCCGGGCAAAATGCATAATTTCCCTGCAGCTGCTGAGCTCATAATGCTTATTCCGCCTCTTACAGCATTGCTGTTTGGTAAAAGTAATCTCAGCGTGTGAGCCATTAAGCGCAAGAACGCTCTCTCCCCGCTGTGCCCTCAGGTGGGAGGATGCCCCGTTCCGGGAGAGCCCCGGGGCCGTGCCCGGCCGCTCTCCGTGCCCCGGGGAAGGGGCTGGGCGGGAGCGCTGGGCGGGTGCCCGGCGCCGTGTGCCCGTCTCCGAGCAGGCCCTGCAGCCCTGATTCTGCCCGGGGAGGGAGAGGGGGCTTAGGACTGGAAACTGCTCCGTGCCGTCAGCCTTTCGTTTGGAAATGGAGTGTCTGATTGATGGGAACTACATGATGGCCTTCTGGTTCAAAACTGGCTGGGTGAAAGGAGAAGGCAGCAGAGCAGGAATTCTTGGTGGAATGTCACCCTGGAACTCTGGCAGTGTGCTTCCTTAAAACACCTGTGTCCCAAGGCATTGAGTGATGGAGAGCCAGGCAGCAGTTGTGAGTGAAGAGTACAAAAGGTTTGATGTTGCCAAGGGGTAACAAATTAGTAATACTGGAATGAGAAAATATCGATGAGTGTAAGGGAAAGAGGGAGATAAGCTTGAGGCAAAACCATAAATTTTAACAGGAATCTGATTAAACATTAGTAATAAAAGAGTGAAATGAAAAGGCAGTGAAAAAGAGAAACCAACAGCATTTTATATCTTGCTGAAGACAATACCAAAATTCGTTCTAATGCAGTAACTTTGTTTTCCCCCCCAGAAGTACTTAGATAAAAAATGGTTGTTTTTCTCAATTGTTTTTTTCTGGTTTTCAGTTTGTTCTGAAAGTTGTCATTGAATTTGCATGGATTTGGAATTTAAAGGAGTTGCTGCATCTCCTCAAAGGAAGACTGAGTTGTCACTGAGGGGAAAGAAATGTCAGGTAATCAATGGAAGGCTTGTGATTGTTTTCCTTCCTTATTTTGACATTTTAAAAATATTTTAATCATACTTCAGAAGGTTCTTAGTTTGAGGGTAAACTCAGTTCTATACAGAAGACACCTTTTATAGAAATTATTTTTGTCAGAAAAGGATGGTTTAGTACAACAGCTTCTCAAATGAAGGAGAGAAATTCCAATATAAAGCTATCGTAAAATAACTGCTATTCTGAGTAATTAATTGGAATGTGGGGAATTTAAGAGTGAACTAGTACTTGCAGCTAAGATCAATAGAGCCTTGAACTTGTACTCTGTGCTGTCTCAGGCTGTCGGTGAAACTGGCAGCAGGTGTGTCTATGTTTTTGTTTTGCAAGACAGCAATACAGTAAAAGCAGCCCCCAAAATATAGTTTGAAAAGGCGTGATTTTAGATCGACATAAAAAATGAATCTCAGTGCTCTGTGTTCAGTATGAAGGAAAATTACGTTTTCCAGGTATTCCTAATAGTCTATGCTTTGAGATAGGGCAGGTGTGCAACCCTCACAGGTTCACTGGAGTAGAAACTTCAGGGCTAGCTTTTGATAGTCCCTACAGATACCTTGGATTCTGAGGGCCATTATTTTCCTTAATACTAAGGTAAATATTATTGTTAGTAGCAGTTGATTTTTCACATAGATAGTGTGAACTTAATGTCCATGAACTAAAGTTAATTTCTAATCCTCCCTCAGCCCCCAAGCACCCATTTAACTTCCTTATTTGTTGTATGACCCCATTAGGAATTCCTGGAGTTTGCCAGATTGCTGTTCTTCTTTTTAGTTTGATTTGGAATGAAAAAAGACCTTTTGTAAATGATAGCACATCAATGTTATAATGTTACTGTTAGTGTTTTAACCAGATTTTTGAAAATTAAATACCTGTGCACAACAACAAGATTTGGCGCATTTAGTGTAGGTTGTAAAAGAAAATAATTTTTTTCTAATTTCTCATCCCTTTTTTTTTCTTTTCTGTGCAACTAAGTTTCCAAATTTAGGCTCTCTAGTCCACATGATTTTTGGTAGTTTGTAAAAATAAATCTTAGAATTATGTTGAAATCACATACTTCACTCCAGTGTTCACATTTTTTGTTTGCTTTCCTCCTGATTTGTTGACTTCTTGAAAAGGAATTGTATTAAGGCTTTAACATCTAGAATTAGATGTGTTCTTTATCTCACCACAGTTGAAATGGTGCAGAAAAAAGATAAACATGAGATTTAATGTCTTGTTCTTGATGCCTTGATGGTTTTAGGTATGTGAGCACATGGTGGTGGCACTCATTACGTGCAGAGAACTCTCAAAGCTGTGTACCCGTACTCACGTTCTAGAGTCACTAGAGGGTAGTGTTGCCGAACTTCTGTTTCAGGAGAGCTACAAGGCTGTGTGGCAAGAAAGGAGTTACAGTTTTGTGGTTGCTCACAGATCGTGAAGGATGGTCAGGCACTGCTGGAAATAGGATCCTGCTCAGTTTAGGCTGTGATGCTGAGATTTGTGAGATGAAAAGTGTGAAAACAAAAATGTTAGCCGTGGTTCTGGACGTTCCCGAACCATTTTTTTTCAGGTTGAGAGGCTAGTTAGGTGAATTGTTACTTTGTGCTTGCCCCAAGCAGCCTTCCCTAAGGATTTGCTGCTAGCTGTTTTCAAAAGCCATAGGGGGGTAGGTGAAGCTTTGGCTCGAGTCTTTTTTCTTGCCATATTCTTGCTCAGTTGAGTTTGGAGATCTCTGTGGTATGCAGCCTTGCAAAACAAATAAAGTGAGCTGCCTAATCATCATCAGGACTACTATAGTAAAGCTGAGATGAAACAGTTACACCAAATATCAGGGGTTCTTTGGGGTCTGAGCTAGCTCCTTGTGAGCCAGCTGGCTGTCAGTGTTGTGGTTTTGGTTTAAGGGTTGGTTCCCAACCAACAAGGACGATGTGACCTAAAGCCTTGTGAGCAGTGACAGTACAAAGCCTCAGGAACATGGATTATTTTTAATGTATTATTAATAGCTGATGTGGATGCTATGTCTAGATTCTTAATGGCTGGAAATCTTTCTGTCATGATGAATATTCAGTCTTTTAGTCTCATGATGTGCAAGAATTCACTTTCAATGAAACGTTTTTGGTTTTTTCCCCTTGTTAATAGTGTATTAGTTAAGTATATTGGATAGATACTTTGGGCCACTAATTTTAAATATTTCAGGGGAAACTGAAAGGGAGAACTACGTATTTTAATCCAGATCCCCTAGATATGTAATAATGTGTCATTCTTTTAGGGCTGGAGACCGAACAGACAGGCTACACAGAGTCCTCGCCCACCAGAGTAAGTGTGCTTCTATTTCTGATCAGCTTGTTTAATTGTGTGTATTATTAACAAAATGCATTTGTAGTGATGTGCAACTTATTGTTCCATGAAATTTATCATCATAGGTTTGTTTTCTGTGATTTATAATTGGAATAGAATATTTGATGCATTGTTTACTTTGGAATTAAGTTAATTTATGTTTGGCCGAGTGGATGTGTAATTACAGAATGGGTGAAGATGGAAGGGACCACATTGAGTCCAACCCACTGGTCCATCTGGTCCAACTTCCCTGCTCAAGCAGGATCCTCCCAGAGCACTTTGCACAGAATTTCATCCAGACCATGCTTGAGTATTTCTAGAGAGGGAGACTCCACAACCTCTCTGGGCAACCTCTTCCGCTGCTCAGTCACCTGTGGTGGAGAAGTTCTTTTTGGGTGGAGCTTCCTGTGCATCAGTTTCTGCCCATTGCCCCTTGCCTATTGCTGGGCACCACTAAGAAGAACCTGGCTCCATCCTCTTCTGAGGGTGTCACTCAGAACTGGCATATTTATACATTGTTTTTCTTGAATATTTTTAATGTGTCTGGAAAAGGAGAAAAACCGTATTTTAGCTATTGACCACTTTTGCAGGTGTTACAGTAAAAAATACAGAGAAACCAGTGTGAAGTTTTTACAAGCAATGGGAAATTTTGCTTGTGCTTTTAAAATTCAGAACCTTGTAGTGACTTTGGCAGATAAGGAACATCTACTCTTCCAAGGGCCATGATTGATAGTTTATCCAGTTTTGTTTACTGAAATGCTTAAACCCAATGTATGTAATTATTTTATAAGTGTGTGTGACCATGACCTTTGATTCTTCTTATCAAAGTAAAAAAATTCCAATTTCTGTGTACTAGTTGTCATTATCTAATAAAAAAAGACTGCAAAATGAGCTCTCTTATTCCAAGAAGTTGTAATGGAGTTGCTTGGAAGTATTGGTGGTAAAATATAAAAGATCTGTATTTATGGTGCTCTGCAGTATACGTGGAGTAAAGGCAGAAGGCAAAGAGATGCTTTGATGAATTGGAGATATTTTCATTTCTTTAAGCAGAGCAAAATGCTGAAGTGTGGTTGTCTTCCACTGTGTTAATATCTTATGAAAACTTCAGAAGGTTTGCATCCCAAGTAGCAATTGGTTCCCTATTGCCTGTCTGTTTACTGATTATAGAGGAATGTTGACACAGAAGTGCTGTGCAAGACAAGAGAAAGGTATCCCTGATTTATGATCTTGTTGCAGTAGCTTGTGTTGTGAAGAGAAGCCACTGTGGGAGTAAAGAAGGGTCCCTTTTGCCTGCCAGGGTACTCTGCTGCTGGGGAAGAGAAACTCAGTGGCCACTTGCTGAGCTGAAACAAGAGGGGCTAATAGACATTTCCAGAGTAGGCCATGTCCTGTTGCAGGGAAATTTTTGTGAAGGACCTAATAATAACTAAGAGGCAGTGCTTTTATTGTAGTTAAAAAATAAGGAAATATATTGCTGTTAAAATTCTTTTAACTCCTTGCAGGGTGCCATGCCTAGATCTAGGGAGGCTGGGAGATTCTGATGAAGAGGTAATTGTAAATTAATTTTTTCTCTAGTAGTTTTTAGAATTCACATTGTTCAGGAATTTATAAAATTATCACTCTGAATATAAAACAATTATGATTGCTTGTCCTTTTTTTTCCCTGTGATTTTAGGATGGAGACTCTTACATGCCGTACACTGGAAGTTGTTTTCATAGGTGTCAACTAGAGTCATCTTCAGATTGGAGAACGTCATTGCAAACTCCATATGCACAGCATCAACATGTCAGTCTGTCACTACAAATATCGTTATGATATACCCCTTTAGCAATAATTTAGAAAAGCATACATATATTTTTTAATACAGGTTTTTTTTTTTTCTTCTGGTTAAGCTCATATATCCAAGTGCTGTTGGTCCAAAATATTTTTAGCGAAGTCCTTTTACTGAGATTCTTTAGAATATTTAGAAAAACCTATTTTATTACATAGCTTAGCTCTTTGTTGATTGATACACTTACTCTTTTGTTGTACGTATTTTTAAAGAGATATATTAATAGTAGTAATAATAAAGGTTAGTAGTATTAAGTGTATGATTGAAGACATAACCCATGTTTACAAACACTAAGTATTTTTTCTATGGAAGAATAGTTACTTCTGGTGAAAAAAAAACTTTTAGAGTTACTTGCAGCCATTGCATTGTTTTTTTCTTAGGGCTGTTGTCTTTAAAACACAACCGTGACATAAACTTTGGAATTATGTCTGATTTGTTGGAGCTCTTTTTATGGTCAAAATTTCCTCCTCATGTTATCATTTTTTCACCTGGATGACTAAGAAACTTAATTACCGCTAGTCTTAGGTGCTTTTTAAGGAAAACCAGTAGCCCAGATGCTAACATTCTAGTTTATAGTACAGTGCAGCTTTGTTCAGGATCAATATCCACTATAAAAGTTTTAAGAGTTAATTTAATTAGTCAGTTATTACACTTCCCTGAGTGCAGGAAAAGAGTTCTTTTGAACTCCTTTGTCTGAATTAAGTGTGAACAAAATGAATGTGACAATTTTTTATTTGATCATGATACATCTTAATTCCTGTTTTCATTTTAACAGGTGTCTAGAAAATTAGGTCAGAACAAAATGGAGCTTAAGTGTTGAAAAAATACAGACTGACAAAAAGTCTTATCAGTTCATTACTATGGTATATGGTCTGAAAATGTAACATGTTGTAACTTCTTTTATGTGACAGGAACTAGCTTTTTGGAGAAACTATTAAAAATACAATGATTAAAAGTCCATTATTTCAAAAAATATTTAACTTGTGTAAACCTAAGAAATATCCAAATGAGTGTTCTAAAACCCAGGATTTTAACTAGAGGGAAAACCAATTTTAAATTAATTTGTACATAATCTGTGCCCCTTGAAACAAATAATAAAGTAACTTTAAGGGCAGAACGCCAGATTGTCTGGAGTTGAAGGTAAATCTGCCAAGATCACTATTTTGTATGTTTGCCTATAAAACCAAATGGTTTCTCTACTTGAGAAACATTTTCATTTAAGTAAAAACTGAAATGGTGAGTGTTCTTTTGGTCTTTTTAAAATAATGAACTAAGAATGTACTAGCTTTTAGAACATGTGCCCAACATAGGTTTTTATACATGTCTTAAGATGTAACTACAGATAAGTTGTTTTCCTTTCTGCTGCCTTGTAAATCTGCAGTGCAAAAGTGCTTGAGTTGCTATGGCCTTTTTGGGTCTGGATTCTTATGATTACACTGCCTGCTTTACCTTTTTTTTAAACAAAGTCCATATATCTAAATCTGTCAAGCTGCAGGAGTGCTAATGGAAGATTGGTGTGACTGTTTCTCAAGGTCTTTCTCCCTTTCTTCTCTGCTTTCCTCTGCCTCTTGTTGCATCCTTTCTGCCTTCATTATGTCTTCAATACTGAGTGCTCCATGTATTGGAATGTATCTTCTGTTTACTTACCCTTTCTCTCTCTCTCTCCCTCTTCCTTTCTCCTTTTTTTGCCTGACTTGCTCCCTATCTTTTTTTTTGTGGAGAAGATTTTCAAGCTGTTTTAAAATATTTTAATGTATTCCTCTGAGCTGCCTTTATTTCTGCATTTCTTGCTTCTGGGGCTCTGACCAAGCTTTCCTTGAGCAAGATAGATTCCAACTTCTTCAGTAACTCTGTGAGTAAATCTTCTTAAAATAGGTCACTTTTGGAAGAAGAATTTAAATATACTCTTATAATTCAGGAATTAACTAGTGAAGGGTTGTGAATCCTCTTTTGAAGGAGAAAGTTGACTCTTCAAAAACATAAATCTTTTTTGGTTTTGAGAAATGGTTTTCTAGAGCAGGTCTGTAATGTTGCAAGATGAGTTGCAAGTGTTGAGTAGAGATGCTAGAGAAGGCCACCTTACTTTTGTTAGCACTGAAGAAATATAACTTAAATACTGAAGGTGTTTGTTACTCAGGGAGACAGAAGAGAATGGAATCTTGGACTTCTATCATTGCTGCCCTTTCTAGTGATGCCAGCCTCGGTTGTGTAGGGCCCTGAAATGGGTGTAAGGTTAGAAAGGCACTTAGGTGTGCAGCTGATGTTGTTCTAAGTAACAGTGTCCCAGTACTCATCTGCCATACAAGAATATTAGAACTTCTGACTGAAAAACATCCATCCACCTGTTTTCAGCCATCCAAAACCAAATGTCAGAATTTCCATTTTAGTGATGCTATAAGGCAGAACTACTGAATCTGACTTCTTTCTTTAAAAGTGATGTAAAACCATTTGAGTGTATATTTTTTAGATTTAAAACTGGTAGAATTTGAAGAATTCAATGAAAATTAAGCCTGAATATGCCGTCCTATATGCATTTTTTCTGAACTTGAAATATCGTGTCAAGCAGTTTCAGACATTATATTGGATAGGGATTAAAATAATGCTGTTCTCATTCAATAGACCAGCCAGAGGCTTTTATATTGATTTGTTATTGCTTTAACATTCTGTTTTGGAGCAGAAGGCAAGACCAGAAAATCTGCCATCCCCCACAGACAGATCCAAGCCAAACTATGGTCAGCATGAATCAGATACGAAGGAGGAATATAAGCAGCATTCTCAGAGAATTGCAGAAAAGAAAAAAGACCACCTCCAGTGTCCAGACACTTCAATAAAGGTAGCTGACAAAGTAGAAATTACATTTTTAAATAGCAAATGTACATCACTATTTAATTACATTGTTCGGAAAGGTTTGCACATGTGTGTAATTAATTTCATGGTTTTATCGTAAAGAAGCAAAACCATGTAATTTCAGCACCTAATGTTGAGGAGGAAATAAACTGTAGGAAGCTTGTTTCAGCTGTTGCAGAGCAAGAAACTGAGGTGCTCTAAGAGTTTATGTATGGTTGTGTTCTCTGGTAAGGAAATTAACTCTGACTCTCCTAGTGCATCTCTAGCTTGAGCCTGAAGATTAGCATGATTGATAAGGAAGAACTTAAGGAAGCCTATAAGAAGAGAGACAGCAGGAAGATCTTGGTCAAATATTATTTCCAAAACCAGAAATTCATTCAAGCTTCTTTATTTTTTAAATGTAGAAGTTTTTTAATTAGTACTCTGTATATTGTGACTGTATATACGACTTAAAAAAGGAAAAATGAAAGATTTCATTTGTTCCTTAGAGAACTATTACCACTTGAAAATGCAAAGGAATATGGGGTTAAAATAATGAAAGATGTTGTATAAGATTCAGTACAGTTGGACTGCAAGCTGTATTAATTCTGCCAGGTTTCTTTTGTGTTTTTAAATTAAGATGCAAAGAAGGGAAGATTAGTGAATAGCAACTGGAAAACAAAGGGATGGAAAAACCCAACTTTCACCTTGTTTGGAAGAAATAGCAGAGGAGGGTGGTTGAACAGGGACAGAGGCATCATTGTAGGTATAAGGAAGCAGGAAACCTAAGCAAGCAACAGCTGTGAGGACTGGTTGAATGCTAGATTCTGCTGGGAGTAGATGACCATTTATCAATCTTAATGGAAAGTTAAGTATGCAGATGTTGATGAAACATATTGTTCTCATTGCTTCTCAGAGAAAAGATTTGTGATGAATAACAATGAGTTTACTGAATTTGCTTTCTTAACATTCAGTAGAATGAAAAGGGAAGGTCTTTCAAAAGAAAGGTAGCTTTAGAAGAGCTTTTCCTTCATAATCATCCTTCTAGTGATCAGATAAAGGAGAACATTTAAAAACCTATTAATAAGCACTCTGTGAATAAGAGGTGAATGAAAAAAAAGTTGAGGTATTTTATGGTTTAGTTTTGTGTTTGGTGGCAGATAAGATTTTGTGTTCCGGAGATTTGTTATAGTTTGGTTTTGGTTTATTTTTCTTTTCTAATGATTCCACTCTAATGTACTGGTCTGACATTGTCATATCATCTGTGTTTCGAGGAGTGACTCCTTTATATGACTGCTGCAAGCCTATCAAAAGGGTATTTACAGGAGCAGCCAAGTTAATCTGAAAATGAAGAAATAGTTGGCAAATGTATACTGGGAGAGAAAGCGTAGGACTGGCTTTTTTTCCTGGTGATTTTGAGTTCCAGAAAGATACTTGCTAAGGCCTAGGAACATGTGTGTTAATTCTTCTCCCAGATTTTACTATATCTATCAGAACACTTTTTTTTGTGTTAGGTGCTATCACTGCCTGATTAGATGAATAAATCAAAATATTTCAGTACACTTGTTTTGCTTGATTAGTGGAACTTGTAACAACTTATCATTTCTGGAAAGAAGCTGCTCATGGAGAAGATTGCTAACAAAAACAAAAACTCTTTTGATTTCTTTGCTATGCTACCTCCTTCCTGAGTTCTGTAAAAGCCTCCTGCGTCCTTTTTTTTCAGATTGTCCATGTAGGAAATATTTCCGCAATACCCTGGGACTGGTTTACAAGTCTGTTAGAACCAGTAGCATGCTTTGGCTTTTCCCTGTCTAGACTGTATTTAACTTCTTCACTGGTCACAAAGCAGTATCTCTACAGTGAGCTTTGGGCTTTATACCTAACAGCAAATCCTCTGCTGCCACTTGGCTGTTCCTTAGCAGAACAGAAAAAGGATGAGTTCTTGTCTTCTCAGAGATTCTACAGTCTGCCTACTCTGACTTGCTGCTGTTTTTTCCCAAAGCTTGTTGGAACACAGTGTTCTTGAGATTTTTAAATTTATTATTTATTTCAGTATGAATGAAAACTGGTAAGTATTGAAAAGATACAAATCTTGCTCTCTAGTCTTTCCTTTTAAGTTGAGTTTCTGTAGAAAGCTAGGCTTAAAATAATTCTCTTTTAATTTGCCTGAAGTGGGAGAAGTAGACACTTTACTTTTTAAAGAAGAAAGAAAGAGTAGTACTTTTAAATAAATTGTTGAGGAAAATGTGTGTAGGTTTTTTAGTTTGTTTTTATTACAATTCATTAAATTTGAGTTATAGAAATGTATTTTTGTGTAGGGTACGCAGCTTGAAGATGGACATAATGAAGATTTTGTAACTCTTGATAAGAAAGCTCTCCTACAACAATACTATACGAACAAGCCTTATAATATGCAGCACAACGTAAGGAAATCAGAAGCTGTAAGTATTTTGGCTGGTGTTATGCTACTAACCACCTAGACATGGAGAATGGCTTCTCAGATGTTCAACAGAAGTTACACCTTTCAGGGTTTGGGTCTAGTATGTAATTGCACCCATTTAAATCATGTAAGTTTAAACATTTCTTTCAATGGGAGTTGAACTGAGGAATCCAGTGAGCATTTTTTAAATCTTATCTGCAATGCTTGTATTTTATGCAGTAATGTATATAAATGAGAACACAAATTATGAGTAATATATATAGATATATTCATACAGCTAAGAATAATTGAGGTAGTTTAGTGAAGCTAAAGATAATGTTACATTCAGTGCCAGAAGTTAGACTTTGATGATCCCTCTGGGTCTCTTCCAACTCATGGTATTTTATGATTTTCTCTGATGTGTAGCTTTTAGCTGAGCCTGTATTTAATGGTCCATGGATTTCGTGATTCCATCAGCTCTGCTGCTAGTATTAGATTGAGTCACCAACAACTTTGGCTGAGTCTTCAGCTCCGGGGATGGAGCTTCTACAGCATCTCTAAGCAACATTGTCATGTGACATGCTATTCTCTGTGTGAAGTTTTTCCTGTTGTCCACACTAATCCTCCCAAAGCTCAGTGTGTAACCTTCACCTCCTGTTATACTGTTGACTACTGTCAAAAAAAGTTTGGTTCTCTCTTCTTTGTAACTTCTCTTCAGAATGTCTCATTGCTGCTGGTTCTGCAAACTCTAAACAAGCCCAAGCTCCCTTAACCTCTCCTTTCAATTGCTTTGCCTCTGATCTTCTGTCAGATCTTTTCTGAGGGAAGGAGGGAGCCCTGAAACCTGCAAACTAACAAGGACTCACTAACATGCAGAGAGGGGAATAAAACTTTTCTTACATGAATGTACCCCCAGTGAGCTTCTTTAATTTCTTACATAGATGAGAATTTTACTCTTTTTGGGACTGAACAATTGGAGTCTTGCCCATCTGAGGCCAGGCCTTGAATTTAGGATGATTTACAGTGATGAAGAACCTTGATTTGATATTGCATGATTCAGTACTTGCATATGCATAGTGATGGCTTTTGTAATTGGTTTTTGAAGGTATTGCTGGAAAGGGTTATGCATTCTAACTTTCTCGTGGAATATTAAGCCATGAGAAATTTTATGATTTTTAAAAAGTAAATAACAATTTTAATTCATTTTATTTGCTCATCACTATGCACTGAATTTTGCATCATTTCAAGCATTTATTTGATTTCTGGTCTTGTTGAAGTGGATGCAGATGTTGCTCTACTGAGGTCACTGTTAATTTTCATGATAAGAAAATCTTCTGAGAAAGTACTTAGGCTTTTATTTTTAGAATAAATTAAAAAATCTATACTATCGGCAGAAGATAATGGAAAAAAGTCTTGAAGTATCCCTAGAGTAACTACTTAATGCTGAAGCAAGTACAGTGAAAGCCCTGAGAAAAGGAGCAGTGCAGAACCACAGAACAGAAGATACTCTGTAGCTGCCATGCTTTAAAATAAAGTCAGCAGGTGTCTGAGGAAGGTGTTACTGGGACCTTCAGAAGCCCTTTTGTTATTGATTAGCACTCATGGCCAGCACAGGCTGACTCTGTCTTTCAAGGACCATCGCAGGCTCTCCTAGGTCAAGCTTCTGATAGTGGTAGAATACTGGAAAAAATGGGCAGTAGTAACTGCATGTATTAATTCCATTGTGTATATGTTGTCTCAATTGTTGGCATTTCATTTTAAGGTACTTCAAAATTTAGCTTAAGAATACACAATGTTAACATGTCCTTTTACTGTGATCATTACCAAAAAGTCAAATGTTAAAGTAGAGCTTCTCTTGATTTTTTTCTGTAATTTGGGATGAAAGTTCACTAATCGGGTTCTGCAGGGCTCCATCTTAGGCCCTGTGCTCTTCAGTATCTTCATAAATAATTGGACACAGGACTGGAAGGGATACTGAGTAAGGTCGTAGATGATACAAAGCTGTGAGGAACTGTTGTCTCCCTTGAAGGCAGGGAGGTCCTGCAGAGAGACCTTGACAAATCAGAGGGCTGGGCAATCACCAAACACATCAAGTTCAACAAAGGAAAGTGCTGGATTCTGCACCTGGGATGGGACAATCCTGGGTGTACAGACAGACTGGGGAATGAGATGCTGGGGAGCAGTGCCACAGGAAAAGGCCTGAGGATCCTGATCTGTGGCAAGTTGAGCACGAGTCAGCAGTGCCCTGGCAGCCAGGAGGGCCAACCCTGTCCTGGGGGGCATCAGGCACAGCATCACCAGCTGGGCAAGGGAGGGGATTGTCCTGCCCTGCTCTGCACTGGGGCAGCCTCACCTTGAGTCCTGGGGGCAGTTTTGGGTGCTACAGTAGAAGGAAAGATACAAAGCTATAAAGAGATATAAAGAGAATGTCCAAAAGAGGGCAACAAAGGATGGTGAAGGGCCTTCAAGGGAAGCTGTATGAAGAGCAGATGAAGTAATTTGCTCTGTTCAGATTGGAGGAGACTGGAGGGGAGACCTCATTGTGGTCTTCAACATCCTCATGAGGGGAAGAGGAGCAGCAGGTACCAATCTCTTCACTCTTGTGGCCTGTGGCAGGATCCGAGGGAATGGCCTGAAGTTTTGTCAGGAGAGGTTTAGGATGGATATCCGGAAGAGATTCTTTACTGAGAGTGTGGCTGGGCAGTAGAACAGGCTTCCCAGGGAAGTGGTCACAGCACCAAACCTGACAGTTCAAGAAGTGTATGGACAATGCTCTTGGGCACATGGTGTGACTCAGGGATGGTCCTGTGCGGTGCCAGGAGTGGGACTCAAGTTCTTTGTAGGAGCCTTCCAGTTCAGTTTGTTCTGTGATTTTGTGATTCACAGTCCATGTGTGATTGCCAATAGATGTCATATATAACCTCTGAAGAAGCTTGATTTTCTCTGAATGCTCATATTTAGGGAACAACAGTTACTACTTTTTAATCAGTGAGAGCTACTGCAAGTTCAATGTTTGCCTCTGCATTTTTGTAATTTCATAGTAGAGCTTTTCTCTAAGAGCAGAGTGGAAGATGTTTCATGAAAGATTACATTCTGTGACCTAATATTCAGTTGAAATTTAAGGTGTAAGGTTTTCTTTTTTTTTTTTAAAAAATCAGATTCTTTTCAGCATGCTAACTGGTTTAGCCAGGGTCCATGGAATATGTTATAACAAATACTGCTCTACACTATCAGTGTGCTCCTGTATGTCATTCTTTTTAATACATCTGTTGCAAGAGTTAATTGGTAAGGAATCAATAACTCAGAATAAAACACCTTGTAGTTCTGATAGGTACAAAACTGAAATTGGAAAGCAAACTAAAAAGCCCACTATCTCTTATAATTCAGAAACGTTCTAAGGCTTAAAATCAGTTTGGAATAACCAACAGCTTGGCCAGTGTTGCATTAGTTATTTGGATTTTTCCGATTTGGCTTTTTTTTTTGGGCTAGTGCCAATCAGTATTTACTTGATGATTGTGAATTCTACCCATAATATCTCTGTGGAATTAGGAATTATCTCTTGCAGGTGCCTGGGAACCTTTCCATTCTTCATCCATGCAAAGGCTAGATCTCTCTAGAATTTGGTTTGCGCACAAGACCAATTAGAAAAATATCTTAATTCTTTAGTTTTAGAATATCTTAAAAAATGTAAAGTTGCATTAACCCCCTTAGTAACAATAATGTCTATTTTCTCATATAAAAATAATTGTTTGGAATAAAAGGCAAATCTAAATGCAGTGAAAAAGTTCAGAGATGTGGAAGATAAAGAGAGGTGATGAGGCCTGGTTATTGCTGGTGGCCTCCATACTGTCCTGGGCCATCCTCTTGTGCTTTGGTTTCTCTCTGTGTAACGGGTTGTGATCAATACCTGCACGCTTTGCAGTGAATGGCGCAAGGATGTGATTCAGTATTACTCTAATAAAAATTATAAGAAGATCATGTTAAATCCCCTTTCCCCTTTAGGGTGATATTTCCTGAAAGGTTTTTCAGATTGACCTGTCGAAGCAGAAAATTACTGTGGCATGCAGGAAAGAAAAATCTTGGAACTGAGACTAAGTCTTAAAAGAATTTTTTTGACTAAATATTGCTGGAGGTAAAGTTTTATTCTCTTAGTTGGAAACTGTGTCAGCTGTAAAACCTGGAATAATGTGAGTCTCCTCAGGCTCTATTGTACTTGCAGAATGTATTGGAAACAATACAGAAATAAGGATTTTGTCTGTCAACCTAAATACTAGAATTCTCATATTCATTACAACTAATACACATAGACAAAGCGAGTGTGTAGCAGAGAATATTATATGTCTAGATTTTATGCAAATAGAACTCTATTAAAAATGTAAAATATTAATTGTGGCATGGGTAAGTTTGTGACCTCTGAATGCTGTCTTAAATGGTAATTTCTTATTTGAAGTGCCTGCTGTTATATATTTCATTTGCTCTCAGCCGGTTTTTCACTGCAGGAGGATGTTGCTGCAGAGAGGAGAAAACAGGCTGTTGTAGAACAAGTTATGGTGGATCAGTTATGTAGGTAAATGAATTTATAACGTAATATTTCAATTTTCCCTACAGAAGAATTTAGATCTGTTAGTGTTTGACTTTTCTTGCTTAAGAGGTGTTTCGGTCATCTTGTTCCAAGTCTTTTGAAGTCTTGTGTAGTAGTATTATTTGCAAAAGTTCTTTAAGTGAAAAGTCTTTTTAATGCAACTTAACATATCAGTTTAAAGTGCTATGTGTATGTTATTTTTTTCTGGAAACAATTTTTCATTTTATACTTGAATCTATTTTAAGTAATGCTTTACAACAGCACTAGCTCTCGAAAATAACCCTCTTGCACGTCAAGAAAATGTATGGATGCCTGATGTTATAAATTACACATCCTCAATATTTATTGTCCTTTCTAAAAATCTTAGCTTTATTAATATTTATTAATCCTTTTATTAATACTGACACAACACCTTTCAGGAATAAATGAGTATTTTACCAAAGCTGGACAGGTAGGGAAAAAAGGCACTATTATAAATTGGGTTGATCCAGGTTGTACAGTGAGAGCTCCTGCCTTCATTGGTATCCCTTTAGCTTCAAGAAGGCATCACTTCTGTTCAGAAAGATCCCTCTATTTTAAGCATGCTTTAATAATTCAGGGTTTTATGCAAGCTGTCTGGTTATGACAATATAAGAAGATGCAAGCTGGTTTAATATAGTTTCATGTTACTTTACACTGACAAAAAATTATCTGCGGGTGTGCCTAGATTATTTTGCATTCTGTGCATAGTTTACAACCTCTGGAATAATCTGCACTGGTGTTCCAGCCCATCAGATTCTAAGATTTTGAGGTTGTAATGTTGCTTCACTTCACCATTTCAGTTTTTCTCTGTTTCTGTTACAGTGGCAGTTTAAATGACCTATATTTTTTACATTATCGTTTAAAAGTCTATTAACACTTTTACACTATTTAAAAGCTGAAATGACAAGAAGATTGCCTGAGAGAAACAAGATTATCATGAAACACATTTAGCAGGATTAAAATTATGGAACTATACAGGGTAGAAACTCCTGTTTTTCAAATAAGTGCTTGGCCTGTGTCATATCCCTTTAAAGGTTATTACAGAGGTGATCTTAAAAATACTCTGGTTACGTTGAAGTATTTCAGTACTACTGATGTTGCATTAAGCCTACAGCTTTGTGCGTCTTGGATCATGGATGCCCATTCTGTGTTTAACCTCCTGCTTCTTTGCCTTGTTTTTTCCATGGATTCCTTCTCCTGCTCTGAACCCTTCTGTTGATAATGTCAAAACAATATTCAGTAGTGCTGCAGCTGCATCAGGATGAAGTTTTAATTTAAAAAAAGTCTCTGTTTATGTTCCAAATATAACTCTGCCAGTTCTTCCAAATAAATTGGTATCAGATATCAGGATGTTAATCGGAAAAGATTCGTTCAAAACGCATGAAAAAAAAAACTATTAAAGGAAATACAAAGGTGTTTTGAATATTTTTTTTAGTAGAGCAAATCTTGCAGTTAAATCAGTGTAGCTGATGTGTACAAAGATGGATCTGTATAGATCAGAGAGCAAGTTTAGAAAACTGTAATAGCCATGCAAAATTATTTGTTTCTCTTCTGATAACCGTTTCAATAGCATAACAGGCATCTCATTTATTTTTAAAGAGGTCTTTTGTTTACTTGTTGAACTGATACAGATAATATCAAAATGTTCAAAACCCAGTTCATCCCTTTCTTTTCTGCTTGTTGGGATCTCATCCTCTCAGCTGTGTAGTCAGGACTTTGAGGGAGGAAGTGCCAAGGCTTTTGTTGGATGACAAATTGGATGGGGCTCTGAGCAACCTGGTCTAGTGAAAGGTGTCCTGCCCACAGCATGGGGGTTAGAACTAGATGATCTTTAAGGTTCCTTCCAACCTAGGCTATTCTATGATTCTGAGGTGATGTCACTGGCCAGTGCTACTAACTGATACTGCTGATATTGGAGGGAGTCATGGTTAAAGAATATCACTGATGGAATATTTATGGAAATAGTGGAAATGATGAAGAACTCCACAAGCCTTCATAATACTAAGATTTATTTTGTATAAAGATATATAAAATATACTTTGAATAATACGTATCTGCATGTAACATTACTAAATAGCAGTGCACTACCAGAATATTATTGGATATGTTTGATTTTGAGAAATAGATTTAAGAATTTGTATAACACAACCGAAAAATTAAGCCCACAAATTTATGCAAGATTAACGGATAACTCCAAGGCTGTATTACTGTATTATTCTTGGGTGTTTTCTTTCCTGCATAAGAATATGTAAGACCTGAAATTCAGCCATACTGATAGTCAGAGGGCTTCTCCCTGCTCTTTGTGGTCAGAGCTGTTATAAGTGATCCAGAGCAGTCCACACATTCTGATGCTTGCAAGGAAGTTCAAGGACTTCTGGAAGCTGGGGCAGCACCAATGCGTTTTAGGAAAAGGATGCTCCATGAAACAAAGTAAGTTTATAAAAATAAAATTTCTGCTGTATATTTTTTGGGTCTGTGAAGTCTGTTAGCCTTTCCAGATGTTTTAGTTTTGGCTTGGATCCACCAGCTTCATGTGAGGCCTTTTTTGTAGGTTTCCTGTGCTTGTTATTGCCTAGTGAGATAATAGGGACATCTTTATGTGAATTCTCTGCGTATTTCGATTGATTCATAGAATTTATAAAAACAGGGAGAACATTGTTAAGCTTATATTGATATTATTCATCACAAGGTTTTGCCAGCCTTTTCCAAGTGATTGGATGCCTGAAATCCTTTCATACCCTTTTAGATATTCCTATCCTGATGTACATAAATTGCATAAATATGCATCTGTAAATGCTAATGTAGATCTTCACAATATAATAATACTTTTCCTTCGTGTTTTGATTTCTGCTGCAATAATTAGCCCTAGTGGTATTTAAATGACATTCCTGGACTGTCAGCACTGAACTAGTAGCTCCAAGGACTTAAAAAACCTGAGGAAACACTGTGATCCATAAAATGAAATGAATCTTCAGGTCTGAGTTTTGTTCTGCTAATTTTTCTTAACATTCTGGCAAACATTTCCGCTTTGTGCATTTTAACATCCCTGTCTAAAGTCTTTCTCATCAAATGTCATCTTTGTGTTCTTAAAAAAAGAAAAAAGACAACAAAACCAGTCTCAATTTCTTACATCCATCACCTAGACAAATCTCCATTTCTGGAGCTAGTAATAGGGACAATATAAAATATCTAGGTGGGTAAAAAAGCCCCAACCTGGGTATATTTGCAAGAGAACACACTGATTCATGGAAGTATGTTGAGTGGTAGAGATTTAATTCTTTGTATAAGTATATGTAAACAAAAATTCCCAATCATATCTGTGCTCTCTGTGAATGTTATATAATAACAGAACACTTTACAGCTCTGAATTGCTTTCTAATTCAACTACAAAGGATCATCTCCTCAGCCAGTTGCCAAGGATACCGTATTTCATGTTTTTTTCTGTTTGGAAACGGTTGGTTTTTATGTAACATTTATCTGTGAGCATATAGGTGTCATTAACATGCTGCACTATTTTCACAGAATAAGGACCAAATCAGGGCTAACTGAGAACATGCTCTCCAGCAAGCTATGCTTTGATAGTAGGATTATATCGAGGTAATCACAAATTCTGTGAAGCTTTTCAATGCTCTGAATTTGTGAATGATGATTACTGTCTTGAATTAATTAAACACTGAGTGTTTCTGCTCCCTGTGTTGAAGAAAAAAGTACATGTGGGTGTCCATGTATAGTAAAAATTTTGACGTGGCTAATGGATAGTGGCTTTACAGTCCCATTATACAATGTTAAGATCTGTAAGGAATGTTATGTTACCACCATACCTGTTGCTCTATTCAGGACAGTTACCACAGGGGCTGTGTAAAATAGTTCTTTTGGCTATTGCATTTCAATTGATTAAAATTCTTTTAGCCTTATCTTAGATGTGGCAACTACTATAAGTAGTAATAGCTTTGCAACCTGTTCATGGCTCCTTATGTATTAAATTTTAGAATGTCTTTGAAACTGTTCTGATTTGAGCAGTGGCAGCATAGCATATTTTTCAGTTCTGAAAGTGATGCTTTTTTGCAGCTGTGAGCGGTATTCTTGTTAGACATCGCTGAGTATTCAGGAACATACTTCCATATACTTCAATGAATGCAGTAGTCCTGGTGTATGTAATCCTTTAGTTAATCAGTGAAAATTATATTGGCTTACTAAAACATGAAGCCTTGAGAGGTGTTTTTATAGAGAATGAAATATTGTATTAAAATTTGTGACCAAATCCACAAGTTGAATTTCATGGTGGGTTAGAGAAAATAGGCAAAGAGCTCTTTAAAAAAATACATTGTACAGCATGCAACATTGGAAATAAAATGGATACTGAGAGTGGCCTTGAGGAGAACTTGAGGGTGGCTGAGGAGCTCAGCATAATCTGTCAGTGTGTGCTTGCACCCAGGAAACCAGCCATGTCCTGGGCTGCACCAAAGGAAACATGGCCAGCAGGGCAAAGGAGGGGATTCTGCTGCTCTCCTGTCAGAACCCACCTTCAGTGCTGTGTCCACCTTGGGTCCCCAGCATGAGAAGCACATGTTGAAGTGATGCGCAGGAAGGTCACAAAGATGGTCAGAGGGATGGAGCACCTCTGTTATGAAGATAGGCTGAGGGAGTTGAATTGTCCACTCAACAGGAGAAGGGAAGGCTTCAGGGAGACCGTCTTGCAGCCTTGCAGTGCCTACAGGAGGGCTGCAGGAAAGCTGGAGAGGGACTTTTTACAAGGGTGTGTAGTGATGGGACATGGGGGAATGGCATCAAACTGAAAGCAGGCAGGTTTGGATTAGGTATTAGGAAGAAATTCTTTACTGTGGGGGTGGTGAGGCACTGGAACAGGTTGTGCAGAGAAGTTGTGGATGCCCCATGCCTGCAAGTGCTCAAGGCCAGGCTGAATGGGGCTCTGAGCAAAATGGTCTAGTGAAAGGTGTTCCAGCCCATGCCAGGGGTTTTGGAACTAGATGATCTTTAAGGTCCCTTCCAACTCAAACCATTCTGATTCCAAGATAAATGTTACTTACATTTGGGTTGAATAGGATTTGTATAGATGACAAACATAAAGATGCTTTTCAATTTTCCTTTTAGAAATGGTCATGATGCTTGTAGAGAGTTGATTGGATTTTTTTTTGCATGTGACAAATCCCTTACTGTGTATGAATTTCGACAGTTTGGAAAAAACAGGTAGGATAAATTACTTTTTAAAAGGGTTTTAGAAAACATATTTCACTGTTTCTAAGAAGCTTAAATAAATTTAATTATTTTAATACCAGTTCTGAATTATTTCTCAGGACAAATGCCCTGCCTTTCATTCAGAAGGGAGTTTATCAACATCAACGTGGACAAAGAAAGGGAAAAGCTTATGATCTTAGTGACTTCTACATTGTAAGTATTCTTTTGCTGAATGTAAAACTATTTTTTTTGGAAGTAGTATTTGGATATTTGAATTGAAAATTGTGATCTAGCCTTCTGGAAGGACCAAAGTCTTCTCTTTAAATAGCATTTTTTAATTAAAGATTTTCAGAAGTCCGGAGTTCGTTGTCCCACATTTTAGAGGGTCCAGTTTAGGTTTCAGATTAAGCTGTAGTTTGCAGTTTTCCCCCTAGAGGGCACAAGACTGCAGACAGTGTGGACCTTTTTTTGGGCGAAATGATCCGCTCGGGACGGAGAATCCTGAAGAGGAAGTAAACCAAAGTGCTTGTTAAAAGTACATGATCTTTGCAGGGTCTGCTATCATTTGTAACTCAAAGCAATGATTAAATATTTTTTTTAACATGAAGAAATTGCAGGTTAATTGTTTTTAACCTACAGTTTGAAATGTAAACGACCAACTGTTTAGAGCAAGTATACGAAACAATGTAAAGCTTTGTCTACCAGCTAGTCTGATAACTGATTAAAAACCGTATTGCACCTTCTAGACTTCTGTACTGGGTTAAGTGTTCATGTTTTATAAATACTTGAGCAAGTTTTCAAGTACAGACTGTTTTCACCAAATTCTTCACATGCTCCTGTAAATCTGAAGTTTAGAGGAAAAACAGCATTTGTGAAAAATATTGAAAGTAAAAGAAGTGGACATTAATTTTAGGTGTGTTTTGTCTAATCAAATGCCTATCCTAACTGCTTACACAACCACCTAAGAATTTCCACGATGAAATAGATGAGTTTATGATATGGAAGATAAAGCTACTTGTTAGGGATTTTCATATTTTATTGTCATTTGTATTATTGCAGCCTGCAGATGGAAATGTATTTTGAATAAAGATGCATCATAAAATCATCCCGAAAATGTTCAGTAGCTCTTTGGAATGATATTGTGTCTGAATCTCCATATCTGCAGTCATGCTTTCTGGGCTTACATTAAGATATGCAGATGTCTCACAAAGTCCAAATGGTTGAGACCCTTGCACAGTAACAGTGTCTTTGTCTCCTCCTTCCAAATTCATGAGTTTTGGAGACTTTATAAACCAAGCCTGCCCAGAGATTACAGTTAGAATGACTGCATTTTTAAAATTCTTCCCAGGATTCTTTGCTTTTAGTTTGCTGCTTTTCTTTCTTTCCCCTTCCCCTTTATTTATGAAATACATGATCTGTTTTTAAATCATTGTGTACCTTACCAACAGGGAGCCAATCTGACTTTCCGAAGTGTTGATCATAACCTTCCGGAAAGTGTCAAGCAGAACCCTGTCTTCACCCTTCGTGTGATAAGTATTGATGACAGGGCTATGGATAATCTAAAGTAAGTGCTGCTAACTGCTTTTCAAATTACCTTTCCTTCCTTAAGCAAAAAAAGATTTCTTTGAGCTCCTAATACCTTATTACTTATACTGCTAAAAACAGAATCCATATTTAGGCTGTTGTTAGGAGTAATTAGTAGTAGATGTTACTGGGTTTTGTGTAGTTCAGTAACTTCCTAGAATGGTAAGGAGTCATTTTAAAGTAAAGATTGAAATGTGACGCTGTTCTATTGCCTTGTTTGAGGTCACATGTTTTATATACAAATCATATACCTCCTATGTTTCCGTTTGTGCTCATTGCCTCTTGTCTTGTCAACAGGCACCACTGAGAAGAGCCTGTCTCAGTTTTCTTTACTCTTTTCTGTCAGGTATTCATACAAACTTGAGGGTAAGACTCAAGTCTTTTATTCTCCAGGCTAAACAGTACCAGCTCTTCCAGCCTCTCCTCATATATCTTATACTTTGATCCCTTCCTGATTAGGAAGAGCAATAATTTTCATCTCAATTAAATATGCTCAGTATCTAAAGACTACTTTGTTAGCAGAAATTGACTATTATGTTTCTTTCTGCAAGTGTTTAGACACATAAAGCTTGTTCTCAGTTACGGTAATATTCACTTAAAGTCCCTTTAGACTGAAAGTTTTGCAAAGGAGCCATAGAAAGCTAACAGTGCATAGAATAGAAAATTCAAATTTAATTGGTTCTAGAACTATATAGTCGTATGATGCTTAGTGTTAATTGTTCCCTCTTGGCAAGGTTTCGGTGAAATAAAACACAGTATAGTTTAATTTCAGATAGTTTATGTAAGAAACTATCGGAAGTTTCTTCTGAAACCTATCATTCAAGTAAACAGCTTTTTCTTTCATTTGTTGCCAATCTTATACCTGTGAAATTTGGAGTTGAACCAGTATTATCTCTGAATAGAAGAACCAGAAAGAAGACCAGCTCAATGAGTTGTAATTTTGGATTTTCTGCTACCTGTGGTGGAATAGATTATTTCTTATTTTATACACTCTCTGTATCTTTTCCATTAGTGACTAAATTTCAGTCTGTCTTTTTCTTCTGTATGAGGATGTTATTGAGCTCCCTATTCTCTGGTGCAAAACCCTTGAATTGAGTCCTCTTACCTTCATTACTTTACTGATGGAAAATCCTGTTCAGCTACAGCCCAAAAGGTCTATTGCAGGTTCCCAGGAACAGCTATGCCCTGCTGTCACAAACCATGAATCTTTTGGTTTACATGTGTTCTAGAGGGAGTACACTGTCCTTTGCAGGTGGTTGCTGACTTTCTAATTTAGGTAAGCTTTTAGGGACTTCATAATGGGAGGTACCCAAAATGGAGACAGAAAGTCCTACTAGATAAAAGAGAGATAAGTCTTTGACCTCAGAAAGCAGGAGAAGGAGTGTGCCATGGCAAAACACTGGTGAGCAAGCATCTCAAGAGTTGACAGAAATGCTTTTCCATTTTTTTAAATAATCTGATTAAAATAGTTGTATGACTTCATTGGTTTGGTTTTGTTTTTTTCTTCCAGTAGGTTCTTCCACAATATTTTTTATCAACCTTTATAATAATTTCTGATGAAAGCTTATGGGAAGCCCTTCTCAGAAGGGAACTTAGCAGAAAAAAGCCACAAAATTTAACCATAATTTCTAGCTATACTTTTGTTCTACACCTTTGTTGTTTGTGTTCTAAAGAGAGGTTTGAAAAGTATTTAATTGTTATTTTCTTGTTGGTGATTAAATATAGTTGCTTTAACAAACTCTTCCAGTGGTATGAGATTGGGATTGAACTAAACTTCTGGAGGTTTTATGCATGGGAGGAATTATCCATGATTAATGAATTAGCAGAGAAGATGCCAGTGTAATATTGTTATAAAGGAATTTCTCCATATCTGCAGCTGGTCAGCGAGGACTTCTGTGAATGCCTTCTCAAACTCAAGCAATTGGATACTGTGCTTATAAGGGTAGTGTATGAATTAAATATGAAGTTGAGTATGTTGGGGTTATTTACTACGTCTGTTTTGAATATAGACATATTATATGTAATTTCACTGATCAGCATTAATTTTGAATTCTTCAGAGCTTCTTCTGTGGAACTCAAGGAAGAGTGTTCCAGGCAAGTGGTTGATGACAGCAAAGTTTTCAAGAAGATTCAAGGTTTGTATCTCCCAGAACCCATTTAATTTTAATTTCCGTATCTCTGTCTTTACAGCTCAATGTGATGAACAGTAGTGATGTTATAAAGATTTTATTTGTGTAAATGAAATTAAACAAAAGTTAGATGTTTATCAGAATATTGTTAGAATCTGATACCAGTACAAATCAGTCATAAGAAAGCTTTCTCCTATCTCTTCAAATAAACTGTCTGTGCAGAACATACAGAACGTAATTGTGAATGTAACCATAACATAATGTGCAGAACATAATTGTGAATGTAATCAATAAAATGTTAATCTCTGTGTCGACATAATTGCTGAAAAATTCTGAAGCGTAACACTGATGCTCTGTTACACTGGCATTTCATTTGCTATTGGCCAAGTGTACAAACGCCATCTCATTTCTTCCATTAATTTTGTGCAAGGTACTTCTTTTGGCCATTGTTTCTATACACTGACAAGTTGCATTTTGATATTCTCTATTATTAGGCTTTTTAAAAATCATTAGTATAATTGAGTAGTGTAGTCTGGAATATGTGAGTAAATTCTACCATGTTCCTATCTACAGTCTTTAGGACAAAGGCATAGCTTTTTGTTGAAAATTATGGACAGATGTTTGTACAGTGCTGTATATTATTTTTGTAACCTTGTTATCAATGAAAACAATTGATCAGAACAGCTCACAGCTTCTATGATCTCCCCTGTTTACTGTCATTAACTAAACCTGTTTTAAGTAGGCACTCTTTGGTCACTAGAATATGCTTGGATATCTACTTTTAGAAAAAAATTTGTTGGAATAATAATTAGATTTATTTTTTTAATCTTCTAATTATTCCATTTTTTTCCCCCTGCATAATAGACACACGCTGACTTTTCAATTATCTGACTACATCTAAAGTTTGCTGGTGTGGCCTGGAAGAATGTTGTGTGTGTAGACTTCAAGGCACCTTTTAACATACATCTGAGTTTCAGCTTCACTTGGAAAAACTTTCTTCTTTCACCTTGCCCCTATTTGTCTTTAAAATTGTAGATGCAAGTAATTTGAAGGTAGTAGCAGGTGACTTCTGTTAACAGAGTATGCTGAGAAACTCTGACATCCCTAAGTAAATATGCTAGCTGAAGACTTTCTTAAGTCTTACCATAGAAATTAGTCTCTGCATATAATTTGGGAATGATTTTGCCAAATTAGTCATATTTGTTCTCGTTTCCACAAGTACTTTACAAATTTGTAGAATAAAAAAGCAACTCTCTGTCTCATAATGGAATTTTTGTATCGTTCTGAAGTAGTTGTTCCAAAGTTACTTTGTATGTTGAATCATGGCATGTAATCAGTTCTCAGAGAAGTAGGCAGTTTTACAATCAGAACATACAGAGAGCAATAGCCATGTTTTCTTTCCTTATATGGTTTCTTTGAAAAAAAATTATTAGATATTGCTTGTTAGACATACTTTGTATGATTTTCACTCAAATGTTAAATAACTGATAGTTTCCTTTTGGAATTCTGGCATTCTTTCATCAAAGACTAGAGAGCCCAAATGCATGGGTCTGTCTTTCTAACCAGCACCATCATATGTAGATGTGGTGTTCTTTACTTCTATATTGTCTCCATGGCAAGTGGACAGCTTCAAGTAAATGTTGTGTCCTTTATCTCTCTAAATCCTCAGGTATATTCAGAGAAACACTAAGTAAAAGAGGAGTTCGGGTTATAACACGCTTAGGAAAGTATTTCCGACAAATAGACAGGAACAGAAATGGCTTTCTCTCTCAGGAAGCCTTGAAAGAAGCTCTAAAATTATTCCATTTGGAAATGTCTGAAGGGGTAAGTCTAGCTGAAACTGTAAACATGGGTATTATCTTTCTTAATTTATGAAATTGCTTATTTTCTTTGCTTAAATCTACAGTTTAATACCTGGGTTGTGGACATTTTATTTTTCTGGTGTTTTTTTTATTTCCCTTATGGTGTATTGGCATTTCTGCATCCAGTTCTGTGTGAAGTTCTTAAAAAAAACCCTATTGTATTTAAAAACATGCAATCTTTTTACTTCATGACATGTAGAAGCAAGTGTGATTGCAATCCATTTTTTCCCTTTAGGCTTTAAAAAAACAATTTAGTTTATGCTCTTTACTTAGGATTTTTTTTTTGTTTTATATATCTTGTTGTAAAAGTAGCTCACAGCTATCAGAACTGCAAATAATGTGAATTATGGCCATCAGTGACCACTGATGACATGCGTTATTTTTACGAATCTTTGAGTGAGTTTGTATCTAGAAGTCTGGGCGGTTTTGTGAGAATACTGTAATTTCCATTATAGCAATTGTTTTATTCCAGGATATAGTGGAAAACTTTGGCAAAATGTTTTTAAATTGCAGGACTTTGAATCCTTATGGCTTATTCTCGATGATAGCAAGAGTGGTAAGGTCGACTATGGAGAATTTACTCATGCCGTATTTGGAGAAATGAATGAATATAGGAAAGCATTTGTAAGAAAAGTAAGTTTTATTGCAGATCTTTTAAGTGGAAATATTTTGCAGTCCAACTCTGGAGTTAGTTACTCATCGTATTCCAGTTGTTGGGTTTTGTTGTTGTTTTTCTTAAGTTCTGTACCTGGAAATTGACTTCCTAAAGTTTCAGATCAGTTTATCAACAGAAAGGTAAATTAGTGGACTACATGCTGTTTCATTGTTAAATTAGTTCATTTTAAATTCTAGGATTAATTCCTTTATTATTTTGAGTCTTCATGCATATGTGCTCTTCTTATAGTTCAGTCCAGTAAAGCATCTGGCATCCTGAGACAATCTCCTCCAAGAAGTCTGTTTCCTTATTTTGACAAATGACTATACATGTGTAGACTTTCTTCCTGCAGTGCCTGAAATAGGAGGCATAAATATTTGTCTCCTTTGAGACCTACAGTAAGAGTCATTATATTTGTGAGACATGTTGTATGTGAAATGCCACTTGTTATTTGTCTATAATGTAATGTGGGGCTGTTTGCAGTATCAGACACTGATCACAAACCAGCCAAAGGAGTAGCAACTGGATATCAAGATCAAGAAAAATGATCGTGCTTTCATGCTTTCAATCATGGAGGATCTGACTCTCCTAGCCTTACGTGTCAAGTCTGTGTATTTGAGAAACTGAAATGAAAATGAAGCTGCTGTTAGCAGTGCTGGAGAGGCTGTGTGGAGGGTTCTGTCAGAATGATGCGGAATCTTAGTAATTGGAGGAGGCAGAAGAGAAGCAGTTTAACTTCTGATTCTGAGGATGAGCTAGAAATGAGGGAGAGAAGGCAGGTTTTTTTTAGTTGACCAGGGGACACACATTTGATATGAAACCCATTGAGGTAAAATAATCATGAAACTGCATAATCTGAAATGATTTTCTGATATCTGGTTCCTTACATATAATAGGTAAATTGACATAATGCATTGCATACGATCTAAAAGCATGTGCTAGGTAGTTAAGTGTATTTGACCTTTTCATCTGAAATGCTTACATGAAACTTTTGTTTCCCCTATAGGCTTACATGAAACTAGATTTCAACAAAACTGGGAGTGTGCCTATGGTAGATGTCAGAAAATGTTACTGTGCAAAGAAACATCCTCTAGTATTGGCAGGTAATTCACATGAACAAACAAATAAAAATCTGTAACTATGGAAGTCATCTAGTTAGTAGAGATAGCAGATCCAGAAACTGGTTGGAAATACAAACTGGTTTCATATTGACTTAGACTTGAGCTGTTAAAGGGGAGAACTTTCTTCATCTAAGGACTTAAAATGAGTCTCTCCAGAACATGACTATAAATAGTAATAGAGTTCATATACACAGCTTTAATACTCACTCTTTATCAAGCTGCTAATACTGCCTGTATGCAGAATAGGTCTTTTCTCTAGCTCTATAAGAAGTTATTTCTCAGCTTTCATCTGTGAGTTATCAGTGGCAAATATGATATTAATAATTTTCACTTAGTAGGATACTCTCATTTTCCCATTTCCATCAAAATATGCAAGGATTCCAACTGACAGGGAATGTACTCAGCACTTGAATAATTTATTTGGAAGGAACTTAATTTATTTCTGGGACAGGTTTGTCATCCTTTACAGAGGAGATGCTGTTTTCTTCATTATTTTTTCAGGATTCGCAAAAATATTTAAAGTCTGACATTGAAAAAATAGGAGTTTAAATATTTGTATGTCAGTTTCTAAAACAATACCTCCATGCACCAAACCAGTCACTCTGAAAGTCTCCATGGTATCATGACCTTTTCTTTTTTACATGTAGAACAGAGGACTTTTTAAAATATTGCCAGTGATTTTAATGGTAACGCATGAAGGGGTATAGAAATACAATATATGATTTTTTTCTGATGCTATAATGCCATATTTTTTGTACTTTTTTTCTCAATGCTATGAAATCATCTTGAGTATTAGCTTTATAAAATTGCTAGGACAGATTACAGATGTAAATTGAAGAGCACTTTTTAAATGCCAGTTTCCATCTTAAAGTTTTCCTAGAACTCTGAAGAACTTTGAAACACATGCTTTTTTATAACTTCAGAATTTTAGTTTGCAAATGCATTATGCAGCTTTTGCAGTCATTTGAAGAAAAAAAATTTCCTGATATCATAATTCATTGCAATTGACTGACCCCATGTTTTCTGTTGATACTTACTTCTATCATGCTGTTGAAGTACGGTAATTTCTACAGATGGTATTAAGTGAGCCAATGACTTAATTCTGAAATCAGAATATTGAATTTTTTCATTAAAAAAACATTTGCAAGCTAAAATTTGAAAGTTCCTTGCCTGAAGTATATTAAATGCTACACATTCACTCTTCTTTAAAATGTATTTATTAGTAAAATATACTTTCATAGGCAAAGCTGCAGAAGAAGAAATTAAATCATCATTTCTAGAAACAATAGGAGAGTCCTGCAGCAGCCCCAATGAAGTGTCCTATTCGGAGTTTGAAGATTACTATGAAGGATTAAGTTTTGGAATTGTGGGTGATGATGATTTTGTTAATATCTTAAGGAATTCATGGGGAATTTAGTGTGGAAGATGACCAAAAAGAAGGGATATTTTCTAAACAAGGAGTGCCTAAATAAGAGAGGATTTACTCTTGATATGCATTACTTTATAATTCGTGTCTTAAATTGATTTCAAGGACTGAAAACTTTGGATGCTCTCAGAATAACACGTAGCAAATTTTGTGAAGTGTCTATTGAGTTAGGCTAGCCACCCTTCTAATAAAAATTTTGTTCATGTCTTTTCACTGGAAATAGTTAAGGCTGTTTACCCTACCAAAAACCGTATTTTTTAAAGTGGCCTATTTTAAAATAAGAGGGAATTAGAATACTAAAATGCCTGAAGGGGTATGTGCAAGAGATTTTGTTTTATGATGCATTGTGGACAGCTTCAGATTTGACTGCATGTATGTCAGAAATTTTCTTGTAACATTCTTTGTCTCGCTTATTTTTTCTTATGCCAGTACTTAGCTTGAAAGAGAGCAGGTCATCCTTTTCCAATTTTGAGGCTGTCTGCTTGAGAAATTTTCTTATTACATTCTTTGTCTCACTTATTTTTTCTTATGCCAGTACTTAGCTTGAAAGAGAGCAGGTCATCCTTTTCCAGTTTTGAGGCTGTCTGCTGCACTGAAAGTGCAGAGATGTTCACAGCATTTAGCCCTTTGGCTTGTGCACCATCTTGGCTGATTTTACTTTGTCATTTTGGTCAGGCATCTGAAGCTGAGCATTGAATCTCAAAGGTTTTAGTAATCACACATGTATTTTGTAATGCATACCTTCCATTCCTGTATTTTGCTAAGTGTTTTTCAAAACAAATAGTTTATATTTAAATATCTGTTTCCTTTATATTGCTGGGATTTTTAAAACTAAAACATAGCAATGAAATATTTTGTGAAACTGATATATAGCATTTCCTATCTACTCTGAAAATATAAAACAGAAAAGTATTTAAAAAAAACACCCAAAACAACCAACTCTGCCACCACAAAAATTAAATCATAAACTAAAATATTCTTTGCCACTTCAAATTTTCATTGTAATACATCTTGTTAATTTTGTAAAATTCTTTGCGTTAAGAAATAAAAGTACGTAGTTAATGACAGAGAGACTTTGGTTTTCATAGTCCAGTCAGTGAAATTAACTGTATGTTGAACTGTGTTTCTTAAGCCTATGCAATTAAAATATATAACTTTCCTCCAAGTTTGTCTGCCTGGTATTGAATTTATAGTCTGTGATTAAAAGAATCTTCTCTAAGACAGAATTTGTGTTTCATAGAAATTAAAGGGTGGTGCTGAAATAAGGGACTTTGGTCCCCCTGTGGCTGACTATATGTCTGGATATAGTACTTCCTTATTCTAACAAGTATTGGTGGTTTTACTCTAAATCTCCAAATGAGGGATTTTGGGGGGTTCTTTTGGGGCTGCAAAAGGCTGTATGTATTTGTTTACAGGGAAAGGCAGATTTTGTCAATGCTTATTTAAGCAAGAATTCTGATTCATGATTTTCTTGTTCCCCATTCCTGCTGGAATTTCTGTCACTAGAGAAGTTTTGTTAATTAGTGTTCTTGGAACTAGTGATTCTGAGAAGGGCAGGTAATTCTGAGAAGGGCAATTTTAGCTGGTTGTAGAGGGATCTGCTCATTAATGTGTCCATTCAAATAACTGAAAAAGTACCAAATGGCATTTTTGTTAATTTTTAAAAGAATCACATTCTCTGTTTAGACTTGTTCACTTAGGAGAATTGTATCAGCAGATAAAACTGTAGCTCAGTTTAAGGAATGAAAGTGATTGTGAAATGAGATGTTGCCGTATTTCTTTTTGCAATGTTTAATTTTATTGTGAAGCTTTTAGGAATATTGTTCCACATTTTCCTGTGGAATGGAAAAATTCAAGACAGATGTATACTAAGTGGGCCTGCTTGTCAGAAGAAGCTGTATACATCACATCTGCTGCAAATTAAGTGTTTTATTTATTTTGTTATCACATGAGGTACTGTTATAAGAACATAACATTGGTAGTACTGCATTATTTTTTTTAATCTGAAGACAGATGCCTAACAGGATAATCTAAGATAAATTCTGAAGATCAAAATTTGCCTGAAAATGAAAGCAGTACTCTGGTAATTATGTGAAACCTGCTAGCTGTGTAATTTCTATTAACCACAAGGACAGTTACACAGGTCCTGCTAGACCAACCTGATCACTTTTTATGATCAAGTGACCTGCCTAGCGGATGAGGGAAAGGCTTTGGGTGCTGTCTACCTGGACTTTGATGCCATTTCCCACAGCATTCTCCTGGAGAAACTGGCTACTCATGGCTTGGACAGGTGCACTGTTTGCTGGGTTAAAAGCTGGCTGGATGGCTGCATCCAAGAGGGTGGTGGTGAATGGAGCTACATCCAGCTGAGAAGCAGTCACTGGTGGTGTCCCACAGGGCTCAGCAGTGGGGGTAGTCCTGTTTAATATCTTTATTCATGATCTGGTTGAGAGAATCGAGTGCCCCCTTAGTAAGTTTGCAGATTGTGTGTGTGTGTGTTTTTCTGGCGGAGGGTGGGAAGGCTCTGCAGAAGGATCTGGACAGGCTGAGGCAGATTGTATGTGGTTCGACAGGGCCAAGTGCCAGGTCCTACACTTGGGTCACAGCAACTCCATGCAGCACTACAGGCTGGGGACAGAGTGGCTGGAAAGTGGCCTCGTGGTGGAAAAGAAGTGTAAAAGGACCTGTGGGTGCTGATTGTCTAAACTTCAGTTGGCAAAGAATTCAGATCAAATTCTACCCAAGGTTTGCCCACTGTGCTTACTGTGAGTCGAAAAACACAGAAACTATTCAAACTGAGGTCTGTGGTGTCTGACTTTTCATTAAGAGTTGTCTCAATGGTCTGATTAATTGTGTTCTGACTTGCTCTTATTTATTTGTGAACATTTAATGAATCTGAGTCCTTTTCCTTAATGCTTTGCAGCTTTGAAACCTTCTGGAAATGTTTACTGGGTTTACTGCCTTTAAATGTGTTTCAAACTTTCTACATTTGCTGTCTTTTTAAGAATTGCCCATGTTTTCCAAATTAGTGTGTGTTCTTAGTTAAAGTGGGGTTCTCAAAGAAGATTCTTCATTGAAACTCACTGCTTAATAAACTAGTTGTCTTCATGCCACCATGATTTACAGTTCTGCTAAAAAGTTTTAGCAGTCTGCTGTAATTGAGAAAATCAGAAGTGCATTATGGTGTGAACGTATTTTGTCCGATTAGATGTGCAGGCTCCCAGAGGACAAGTAGAAATTAGTTAAGTGATTTAATTCATTATTCTTAAGATCTGTAACTACTTCATGAAATGAATATGCACTGACACTGTAAGCTGGAATGTTTAAGAGCACTTTGAAAAATCGAAGCACAAGCACACAGAGCAAAACCTTCATTAAGCTAATTTTTTCTGCTAATGGAAATACAGCATCCTCACCAGGGATGGCTTTGTTGCTGAGAAGAGGCATTTTTCTGATTCATGCTCAAAAACTCATTTCTCTTCCACAAGAGTTACTACCAGGTGATCAAATTGTGTGCATCTGTGTGGCCAGAACAACAAAAAGATTAGAATTGTGTCTACCACTGTGTGTTTGTAGGGACGTACTGATTACTTTTGGAGTTTGGGTTTTTTGTTTTTAGGGGCGTAGTTTATTTGATTTGTTGTTTGCCTTTTTTTTTTTGTTTGTGTGTTTTGGTTTTTTATTGTGTGAGGGTTTTTTTGTAGTTTTATTTTTGGTTTGGTTTGGTTTTGAGCATGCTATCTCTACATAGTAAAAAAGCCTAGAACTGGTTTCTGATGTGTTGAAGAAAACGGGTAAGTTTCTGTGGCAGAAAAAAGGATGGTAGAAAATCACATGCATTTTTTCCTTGATATTACTCTAATAGTTTATCCTTCTTCTTCATACTTAGCAATTTAGAGGCTGAAATAGTCCAGTGTTTGCTTTTCTCATTGTTAACCATCTTGTAATGAGAAGTTCAGTCAGAACTACTCTGTTGTAACCACCAAACATCTGCAGTGATGCAAGAGGTCTATTTGTTCCGCAGGGGACATTTCAAAATATTAACCAGATTGGAAGGAACTTAGGAAAGAAATGTGGTAAGACAGTACTTGCATGATGACCCTATGAAATATTTTATTTTGTGACTCCTGTACTTTTCCTGTATACTTGTGGTGTCCTTTTTTGACTGAGAGGAACTTGAGGCCTGAAGTTGATAAAAATTACCTTTGAGCAAAAAAAAAAAACCAAAAAACAAAATTAGATCTGTTTATCACAGGTTTCTTATTGTTTATTAGAGCATCTGTTGTGTTTACCTGGAATTTATAGTATCTGATTACATCTTTTCTGGGTATTTTTTTCCTCCTCTCTCATGCATTACATTTTGGATGAAATTAATTGCATATGTACACAGAAACTTCAGTATCAGCATTTGCTGCCACCATCAGAATTTGGTGTGTCCCATCTCCCCAGAGAAGCAGCTTCAAGACAAGAAAAGTAATAGCCATTTCTTTGTCGTTTGCTTTTTTGCAGGCTCTATCCTCATAAAAGATGTTTAATATTTTAACGTCTTTTGCTGGCTTGTGCATGCTTTTTTTAGCTCCTGTCTTCTGACCTTTTACAGTCATTTCCACTCCCAGTTTCAGAAGAAAAGAGGAACCTGAGAGATTCTGAAGAAGGTAGGAAAAATGGTTTTTAAGAAGGTGTGCTGTCTAGGTATCTAACTAGTGAGGATTCTCCCTCTAGACACTCAACACTGCTTTCAAACTGCCCTTTTGAGTCATCTCCAAGAATCTCTTTGGTGGACTCCTTTGCTGTAGACAAAGACCTGAGAGGTTCTCCTCTGTGGCAGCTGAGGTCAGCAGGCACAAGCCATGGTGACAAGAGCTGCCCCGGTGGGTGGCAGAGGCGAAGGTGCCTGCCTTTCTTTGTGGACACATTCTTCTCCCTCAGCCTTTTTTACTTCTGCCTAGACCTGAGATAAGTGAACAATAGTGTCACCTTTATCTTATCTCACATTCCCTAAGGTCGTTTAACTCACAATCCAAAATTCTAGTCAGGAGGTCTGTTCGGGGAGGGGTGGGCTTCAGTGGTCAGAGCTTCTGTATACAGTTTTGCCAGAATGGGCAAAAGTCCTTCACAACAATGTTTAAACCATTAGCCTTAACATTTCAGTCTCTCACACCCTCTGCCTTGGGCAGAGACACCTTCCACTAGACCAATTTGCTCAAAGCCCAATCCAGCCTGGCCTGGAACACTTCAGCCTCTCCTTTTCCCCTTATTTCTGGTTTCTACCACATCTCACATTTGATTATATATCAGAAGGGAAACCTGGCAAGATCTCATTAATTCAGGTTCAAAGGGGCACTATTCCAAGGATAACTCCTGGTATTCTGATGTCATGTTTTTATCTAACTCACTTCCAGGCTGGTTAGTGGCAGCTACAGAATCACAGAATGAGTGAGGCTGGAAGGGACTGCAGTGGGCCATGTGGTCAACCTCCCTGCTCAAGCAGGGTCATCCTGGATCATATTGCATAGTATTGCATCCAGACTGTTCTTGAATATCTCCAGTGAGAGAGACTCCACAGCCTCTCTGGTCAACTCTAACCCTAGCAGCAGCTTGGGGTTGAGCCTGAGGACCCCAGGAACATGGGAGTCCCAAATTAGAAAGGTGTGAGAGGAGCAGTGCTCATGCTAAGCTGTGCTCCCCTTGGCACGCTTTTCCAGCCCTGGAGCTGTAGGCTTTGTGACTCTCTAAACCCTAAGAGTAACCCTAATGGTGGCTGGAGACTGAGGCTGAGGTCCTCAGCATTCTGGGTGGCCCAGATGAGGGGTCATAAAACTTGCTTTGGGACAAGCATGCCTTGGATGATAACTGCTTTACGCTGCTGTATACTTCACATGGGGAAAGCCCCATTCTGCTATAGTAAAGCACAGGTTAGTATCAGTGGAAGCTAAAATAACAGCTTCAGAGATGTATCTTAAAGCAATATTCCTTTTTTCTTACAACTTGTGTTGAGTAAGTGAACACTTCATCACTCCTGTGTCTAATTCTGGGATCCTGTGATTTGTCTTGGCATGAATTAAATCCTGCACTCACAGCAGTAAAATTATCCCCCTGAAGTAATTTCTTTTGACAGTAGCATTTGCCTTGCAGATGCAGTGATTAACTGCAGGTTTCAGTTGTGAATACTGCAGTTGTTTCCATCCTCTAGACATTCTTGAATTCTTCTCGGTTCTCAAAGTTTCATGACCAAAGGACACAGCAACAGGAGTCAAACCAATGTTTTTATTTTTCCCTTAGAACAATCATTTTGGAAGTGCCTGATATAGCAACACAGTTTAAACCAAATTATAATATTCTGCTTTTTATGGGCTTAATTTGCTTTTGAGAGATATCTGTTCTAGATATTGTTGCATAGATCCAAATAACCACAGGAAACAGGCACTCCAAAAATTCAGTTATTTATTTATTAAAACCAGCGCAGTGAGAAGGGACTCAGTTGCCAGTGCCAGATAATTACCTTTCCATATTCCTTGTGTTTATTTTTTTATACTTTGCCCCGTGTTCGAGACTATGTGATTTCTACGTTCTGTTTCCAGTTTTATCTTGGTATGCCTCCAAACTTTTCTTTTGGGAGCATCCTTCTTGGAAATGAGCTTCTTCAGTAACAGCCATAATGCCATATGTCATAATGCCATAATATGTTCAGAAATAAATCAAAGTATGAACTAACATCCAGCAAGAAAAGTCTCTGGGGAATAGGATAGGAGACAGGGCAGATAAAAGCAGATAGTAGCTGCAATGGCATTCCTAGTATTTAGTATTTTTTGTTCATTCATGTCTTTTGACTTCCCTCTTCTTTCTGGAACAGTAGTCATGAAGCAAAGCCTACCCTGTAGTATTGGTCAGTGTAAATACTCTTCCTTCACAGAAAGTCAGAAGAAATCTGTCTGGAAGAGATTTTACAAAGTTGTCTACTCCGTTATCCTGTATTTGAAAAAAAAAAACCCCAAACCATTTGTGCTTCTTTCCCATTTGTGATGGAGACTCCACAACATTCCCAGGTAATCTGTTCTATTGCTGTTACAAGTTGCCAGCTGATTGACCTGAATATTTCTTGCTATGGTTTAAGCTGATTACTGTTTCCACTGTCCCATCCTTCCCTTATGTAACAGCTTTGAAAACTATTATTACTTCCCCTTTGATCTGAAATCTGCTAAATATGGCTGTTTAGGAAAATTGCATTAACTGGACAGACTGAAGACCATTCTCATTTTTCTCCCGTAAGTGCCAGTTGGTACTTTCCTTGGGTTGAATTCAATGTTCTACACAAGGCACAGTGCTCTGGTTAAGGTCTTGCCAGTGAGGTACTTGCATTACAGAGCTTACTTTTATATCAGATGTCTCCTCTCTTTCCTTTCACAACCTGATTTTATTAAGTCTTGCTAACATTGTGATTTTAACTCACAAGTTTTCTTCACAAGGACTGATTTTCTTGCATCACTTCAGTTGCAGCGAAATGATGAAGTTCTACCATGCTTTGAGATACGGGGAGATGCTCCTGCTGGAAAATCTGGCCTTGAGTGTCTCAGTTGTGCAGGAGCTTTGTGCTTATGCTTCTTTGCAGGCTCCTAACAGGTTTACATCAACTTTACCTGACTAGAAGTATTATTTCTCCTTCCCAGTTTTGCTTCACAGGATACATGTCGGTGAAATCCACAGCATAAACATGGAATCTTTAATGGAAAATAAAGAAGAATGGAACAATTTTATTTTTTTAATTATTGTTTTTTAAGAGCAGGAGTAAGGGTAAAGGGAAGCTGACCCAAATTGTAAGGCGTTTAACATCAGCTTTTATCAGACACTGTATGTAAATGGTCTCTTACACATTTATTAAATGTAATATGATTATGTATGCAGATATTTATTAGAATAGATTTTGCCATGGCTTATTTTTGGTGCCAGATAGAAGTGGAATATATGGAAAATATTTTGTATCAGCTGAAAATATCTCTATTAGACTTTGAGATGTGTATTAATCCCTGTTGCAGTCTGATGCATAGAAATGCAAGTAGATAACCTTCAGTCTACAATTACTTTACTGTAATCTCCAAGCCAGAGCTTAGTTCTCTACAATAACGTTCAAGATGTAGGATGTCTATTATTTCCTGCTCCTCTTTTTTCTTCTTTTAGTTAAGTTAGGCTGCCTGTAACCTGGTAAAGTGAAAGGTTTTATTCAGTAAACATAGTGGATGACTGTTGTTTCCAGGTGAGATTTTTCTTCAGCCTCCTTGTCAACTTGCTACTCTATTAATGTCTGCAGTGCCTTCCTCCTCCTCCCCTGTGAATTTACTACTGTAAATAGTACATAAAACTGTGAACTGCTTTTCACCCTGAAGGAGTAGTCCACAAGTATGCTTTAGACTCTAGTCAGGATCATGTCAAGATAGGTTTTAGTATTTTTTTTGGCTTAATTGCATTTTCCTCACTAAAATGAAAGGAGTACTGAAAACTAGCTGTATTCGTTCTAAATAGACATGGACTACCGGCTGTTCCTTTGCATTTCAACTTCAAAGACATTCTTTTTGCTTACCTGTTAGATTGAATTGTACTCTTGGGCTGTAGAGACTATTTGATAGCAGCGTGAATGTAGGCTGTGAATTCTTAACTCATATATATGAGCAATTTAAAGGTGGAAAAAGATGGTTTTGACACCTCAAAAATCAACTCAGAATGATGGCAACATAACAATACTCAGACTAAGTTTTAATTGCTGGTTTCTAATATCTGTCTTGTTAAAAAGTGTTCAGAAGCATCAAACAAGAATTGCCATGGTAGGTGTCAGTTTAGTGATCTAATAAGGTGCAAGTGGAGGCTGGTGTCATATCTGTGCTTCTGGAAATGCCTTATGTCTACTCTGTACCATGAAGCTGATTGTCCTGTTGCCAAAACAGGACGTGGAGATGCTTTTCTCTTAGGAGAGATGATGATGAACCATAGGCCTTCTTGCCCATCTGCATTCTTGAATGCATTTTGCCTAAGTGAAGTGCTTGGGTGGCTGTAGGGTGCGAGCTGGCACATGGAACCTCCTAAGAAATTTTCAAAATTAATATTTAAAGTCTATGCCAAGGAGTTATTAAAAAATGTAAATTAACCTGATATGCAGTGGTCTTTCTTTCCCCCCCCCCCCGCCCCCCCAAGATTAGGATAATATTCAAATTAATTATTATACTGCTCAATTTAAATTAGAGCTTCCTTTTGTGGAGGAGGAGTAGCAATCTTTTAGTCACAGTAGTGGGAGAAACTTAAAGGTGTACTTAAAGTCGGCAGCTCTGTTCTCAGAGCATCTCTTTTTGCATTTTTTCTTCTACTCTGCCTCCCCTTTTGATGCTGAATCTCTTTGAGCTGGGACATGTCAGTGACTGTTTCATTTATGTGCTTTCTAGCTTTGAAGAGCCTAAAAGATGTGTCATGGCCTGAGCTGGGCACAATACACACTACATTGGGATATAATCCTTGCCTCAGAAAATACAAAATATGAATTGCAAAAAGATATAAGAGTGGGGAGAGATGAGGATGGGAGACAGAGAATACTATGTTAATGATATGAACAGCTCACTTTTAATGTAATAGCAAACATGTCTGATTGTATCTTGCTTAACAAGCACCTATGGCAGCAATTTGTAGTATGAAAAGATTATTTAAAAGTCAGAGCAAATCTTCAACTCTGCAAAGGCTAGCAGGAACACTAAAGTAGGTCTCTAGATAGCTAGGGGTTTAAAATATTAGGATTTTCTTTGTTTAGGTGATTTGCAAGCAGATCTTTAGAGTCCATTCCTTTTTAGAGAGGTTCTTTGGATCTCCCATGTGATACTTCCTGGCTGCATAAAGTTTTATAAAAAAACAATTGTTACATGGTATAAGAATGCTTCTTCCATTTTGACAGTCAACATTTGCAAAAAAACTAATAGGAAGGATTTTGTTGGCTTTGTGTGTGTGCTGTTATGAACCTCGATCTTGAGAAAAAGCAGACGAGAACCTGAATGGAACACAGTGACAGGAAGGGACTTCCCCATGCTTACCTTGCCAGCAGCTGTCTTGCATATTTAAATGGTGTTCCCCCACTACAGTCATGGCAGGTTGACCTCTGTCTCTCTGCCAGTCCTCTTAAAGGCTGAATTACAAGCTAAGTAGAAGGGTGAAAGTTACAAAACTGACACCTTGAATTCCCACTGGAGGCTGATAGGAAGTTTGTACTCATGCTGCGGCATATTGCTGTGATCTTGAAGTGAAAATGTCTTCTTAAAAAGGAGAATTAAACTCTCAGGACATTTTAGCCCTCATTCTTTCAAGCTGCAGTGAGATGGAGGTGTTACAGCAACCCATTCTCAAGAAACGGTGTCATGAGAGTTGTGGCAGAGTCTTGGTTAGTCCCTGGCAGGAGTGTGCTGCTCTAGGCTGCTGCTTTAGGGTACCTCTGTTGTGCTGTCACACTCTTCAGACTGCCTGCTTATTGCAAAGAAAAAGCAGAGCCTTCCAGAACTTTAAGGCACGTATCATTATCTTTCTGAACGAGTAAAATTTATGGAAATCACCACAGCTACAGTGACCAGCAACAGTGAAGCGGGTGTTCACTCTTCCTGTGGAACACAGATGTTAGACGTTGATCCCCTTTTGTATAGTTGGACAGATCAGATCAGACCAGGAGCTAACACCTGTCTCTGTGCTGGGTTCCTACTGCAAGAAGTGTGCAAGGCCTCAGACAAGACTGCTGATGCCCTGATGGCCCCATTCCTTCAGTCCAGGCACATCTCTCCACATCTCCACATAAACCCAGGTGCACAGGACAGGTAGGTAACTGGGGTAGGTGATTTGTTGGTTGTGTTGTACCTCCTGTCCCTGACCCAGGTGCTCAGCAGTGTCTGCTGCAACAGCAGCCCCCGAGCCTGCACCTACCCAACCCTTGCTCCAACACAGCTCTTTTTAAAATTTCTTTTAAGGAAGGCATACTTCTTCTAGAGCATTGCAGTTCAAAACAAATTGGGAAAAGATCTTAAGGGTATCGAATGTTGCTGAAATGTTTACAAGATCAGCATGGACATGGCATGTTCTCTGACAGCTAAGTTTAACAGTCGATGTGACCAATGTGGTTTCACTCTGTGACGAAGTATATAATATAACTTGTTCAAAGACTTGAAGAAACCTGCAGTTTTACAACCTTGCGTTATTTTCCTAATACTAAGAAGGGCTGCTAACTCACAGGCTATTTCTGCCAAGACTTCCCACCTCAGCATGACCTTGCACAGTTGTTTAAGGCTCACTGGTGCCTTATCTCTGAGGAGGAAATGCTGATGATGCTCCTTGCAATGGATCTGGTGATTCCTGTCTGATAGGATAATGGTTCTAGTTCGTGGGTCATAGCAGGTATCTGTAGCAGCACCTCTAACTTTGGCAAGCAAGACCAGAGCACAAGCAGAGGAGATGCAGTGTTTATCTCTTGAGAATGCTGTTCTGTTTCCATGGCAGTAGACAGCTCAGTCCAGATTTGGGCAATCTTGTCTGCAAAGTAGCACAAAAAAAATTAGGAGAGGAAAAACTTGACTGCAGCTGAATGGAGGCAGTCAAAATTAATCAAGCTTGGATACACTGAGATTGAGACTGCTATACAAGACTGCAGACACTAAGAAGAAACCTCTTTGCTTCCCACATTGCTCAGGCATCTGATTTCAAATCTGCCTGCCTCAGTCAGTGATGCTCTGTGGGAGACTTCTGTGCCTTGAACTCTTGGAGTTGCTTTTCTAATAGGTAAACTATAGCTACTTACAGTGGGAAAACAAAAGCATTGCAAAACAAAATTATTAAACTTTGAATCAAGAGTAGAAAATTATTTCTACAGAGTATCTTCCATACACTGATAATCAATTCAATCGCAGTTGCTTCAGGGTGCCTCAATGATCATCAGTGCAAGAATCTTCAGAAGATGATCTAGTAAAGCATATCCCTGCATTCTTGGGGCATGTGTACTATGGTCTCTTCCTAAAAAGTAATGAAAAGAATGAAAATTGCAAGTCATGGGAAGGAGGAAGGTGATAGATGAGGTTTCCAGTTGAA
>JAVTVJ010001569.1:0-129241 GCA_034509425.1 Eopsaltria australis
AAAGTCCCTAGGAGGAACTTGTGGTTGAGAAGAATGAGGAGAAGAATGTAAACAGAAGGAACTGTATGTAAATTGTAACTTTTGAGATTAACCGATGAAGTAGTGACAAGTAGGCATGATTAATCAAGATACTATATAAGTTGAAGCTGTGTACTAATAAACCGAGCTTGACTTATCACTCACATTGAGTCGGTGTCTTGCTTCTCTCATCCCCTGGCAATTAAATAGTTGAGCCTAAGAAAAAGAAAAATATTCTATCCATTTGCAAAACCTTTTACCAAAAACCCCAGCAATCACAGAGTAGTCATTGGCAAAAAGGAGGTGGGAGCCTTGCGCATGCTGCTGTTTTGGTACTGGGGTCTGCACCTTGCACTGACAAAGTGGCTGAGCAGAAGTGCCTGGACCACCAGGTCTGATCTTGATGCTATTGAAACAAAATTACTCCACATCATGGTGGAAAATGTTATGCTAACAAAACCATAATTCTGTCAATATGAACTACATCTACATTAGAGGCCTCTGCTGGGTAAAAATTACACCTCTAACCCAATTAACCTTTCAGGGAGAAGTCTTGCAGCACACAGACTGCTGAGATAACTCACTGCTCTATGCCTTTCATGCACTGAGAGAAATAGCCTCCAGGTTATCCACTCTAGGGATTGTAATTTCTGAAAGATGTTGGTCACCTAGGATCTTCACTCATGTATTTGTAATTCTAATTTTAAGATACTCAGATGCTCTCTTGTCTCACAGCTTTAAGAAAAGGCACCCTCAGATGTCCCATTATGTGTTATTGTGTAAACTGTGGTCAAAGTCTATTCTCATTTATTTTCAGGAATATTTCAAGTTATGGTGGTATTTTGGTAGGAATACTTCAAGTTATGATGATATTTGGAAAAATGGATTCCTGGACAATGCGGCTGTCAATTCCTGCCTTTTGGTCAGCCCTTTTAGATAATCTTTCTTATTTTTTAACACTAAGCTCTGACTAGGCTGCAAGCTGCTGTATATTTTTTCTCTTGCTTTCTTAAATAGAAATTACTAGCTGAAATGTCAGGCATTATTCAGAATGGGGAAATACCACACAGCTCAGTAGGAGAGGTTTTTTGTTTCTTTTGTTTATTTTTTTACTCCTGCATCCAAACATGCCTCCAGTAGCTAATTCCCTCACCTCATGAGGTAGTTTCAGCTGCAGCTGCGCTGACCTGATGCATATTTGTGCAAAATAAAGAGCTGCAAGCTTGACTGGCTGATAGACTGGAAGAGGAAGGTTTTTTGAAGACCCACAGGTGTCATGGGAACCACTAACTGCAAGCTATCTTCCTTAAACCTATGACTTGCAAAGTGTTCTTCCTCTGGAAAGAATATATTCACATTTTTACTCCAGAAGGGGCTCCTTTTCTTCTTAAGTGTTTAAGGCAATCATCTGAAAACTTGTTTTCCCCACTTTTCCTCTTTCTTGGGAGCTGAAACACATATAGTGTCAGACTTCAAGAACAGAGCAAAGATGGGGTTTCCCTGTGCTCTACAGGAAGACATTTTTCAGAGCTGTAATAACTTAGAAGCCTCGTTCCCCATCAGCAGAAACTTGTGGCATGTGTTCTGTAGTGGTGAAAACCCATCCTTTGGGTGGTAGATCCTGAATCAGCTGCAGGATCTGATGCTGCTGGAGCAGAGAGAGGGCTTGTGGTGGGAAATGGCTTACACAGGAGTGGGACAGAGTAGAGCAGCATGTGAGGGGTGAAGGTGGGGACAGATAGGGCTAAATGAAGTGGTGGCAATGGCTCCTAAGCTCTGTCCATCCACTCAGGCCAAAGTCTGCATGTGCCTGTGAGTGGCAGCTGTTGGCACAGCTCTCTCCACAGTTGGGCTTCAAATGGATCCAGCCTCCAGGCTTGACAGGGTGTCCTGCAGGCCAAACTCACTTCTCAGGACAGGTAGGCTTGACAAGTGCTTCTGTTTATGAATAAGGGACACAGGCAGGATGATCTGTGTCAGAACAGTTGTAATTTTTGAGTCTTTTAGTTGCAATTTAAAAATTGTGATTTCCGGGCTGGGGAGGGTGGTTAGGAAGTTTTCAACCCTTCCTCATGCATTTTATACACTTTTTCCCCTTTTGTCTGCCCTCACTGCCCACATTACAAGCTCTCAGAGGCCGGGGCTGCCTCTTATCCGTGTCTGTGTACAGCGCTCATTGCAACTGAGCTCTGTTGGGGCCTTTGGATCCTGCTGTTCCGCCTATAATAATTATTCATAACCCCCAGGGCTACGCACAGCAAACGCGTCGCTCCCTCATCCCCCGAGTCCCTGCGGATGCCCGTATCTCAGCGCACCCGCGGGAAACTTTTGGTTACAAAGGCACACTCAGCGGGCCCTGGGCGGCGGGGACAGCGGCGCCCGGAGAGCACGGCCCCTTTAAATTGCAGCTGTGCGGCGGGGGGCAGCACCGCTGGTGGCGCGGCGCGGGGCTGGGGCCGGGGCCGCTGCCGGTGAGCGGCGGCGGAGAGCAGCCGGCGGCCGGGAGCGCGCAGCCCTGCGCCCGCCGAGGCAGCGGCTCCGGCGCCACGGTCCCTCGCGGAGAGGATGAGGATGGCTTCTGGCTTTTTTTTTGCCTCCTCGCGACAATTTCCATAGTAACCTGATCGAGCGGTGCCATTTCGGAAACTGGGGTGGCTTTATTATTATTTTTTTCGCCCCCATATTTTTTTTCCCCGCTTCATCCCACCGCTCCCCGAGGAGTGCCTGCCGACAGGTAAGGTGCCCCGAGCCCCCGGGGGTGTTTCCGCGCCGCCGAACTTCCCAGGGCGACAGCGGCCGGGCGCGGGGTCGTGCTCGCGGGGCTCCACTGTGCGCGGCCGTGGGCAGCAGCCGGGGCCGGGGCCGCAGCCCGGCCGGCTGCCGGGGGCCGTACGTCGGGGCGGGGTGCCGAGAAGCCCGGCGGGGGATTACCCCCGAGGAGACCGCCGAGCTCTTTTTACCCTCTTTGTTTGCTTGTTCCCGGAGAGGGTTTTATTCTTCCCTTTGTTTCTTCCTCCTTTTCTTCTTCCCCCCTCCTCCCTTTCATCGCTCCCCTGTCTGGTTTGTTTCCTTGATCATCTTTCCTTCCTCCTCCGTTTTGTTGAGGGTGAGAAATCGCCCGCACTTAACCTTAAAATTTGCGGGGAGCGAGGACACACACAGCCAGCCGGCTGCCCGTTCCCGGCGGTACCTGCCGCATCTCCGCTCGTCCGCTAGCCCTGGCCATGCCCCCCGCCCGGAGCGCCCCGCAGCCCCTGCAGCCCTCCAACTGGGCGGGCAGGGGACAGCCCTCGCCGTCGCGTGGGAGAGGAGAGGGGCAGACCAGCCCATAGCATTCCCCAGCTGGGTGTTACGGTCTGGGTCCCCCGAGGGGGGAGAAAGCACATCGTGGAAATCTGTGAACAGGTTAGTCTAGAAACTTCTCCCTCCATGACCTGCTCCTTGCCCACCTGCCTGGGCCCGTCCGGAGAACTTGGGGATGGGGGACACATCTTGCCACTGCCTCGGCATTGGGTTGGTGAAGGTGCTGATGGCCCCGTGGTTCCTGAGCCACCCAGCCCTGCTCCACAGCCTTCTCATGCAGCCATACATTGTCTCCCCTTCCTGGGTGGGCAGCATGGGGAAGGCCCCAGCAGGTTTAGATCAGGTGGTGCGGACTTAGTCCAATTGCAATCTTACTCGGTTGGTAGTGTCATTGCTATTGCCAGGTGGTAGTTGTTCACCAAGCAGGTCTCCGGTAAAACTTACTGTTGCTTGCCATCTTCCCTAGCTCTCTGGGTTTCATCCTGAAATGGTGTTTTTGACTGTGACTATTTTTTTTTTTTTGGGGGGGGTGGGGGGGGTTGAGGTGGGCAGGAAGAGGGGAGTGTTTGTCATTTTTTACATCACTTTGCACTGAGCACAATGAATAGATTAGTCTGCTCAAGGCTTTTTGTTTCTGTCCTAAGTGATCAATAATCATCTGGTGGTAAGATGATCTTATTACAGAAAAAGCCAAAGCGCACGCTGAGAATAGCTGAAATACAAGGTAAATAACTCCTGGGTTATCAACAGTAAACTTGCCTTGCATATTTGAAGATGACGTATTTCTTTCAAAGTAAAGGCAACTTCAAGCCTTTGATGAGCTTTATTTTCACTGCAAAACAGTCAACATAGAAAACAAGCCTTGCTTCGGAGTAGTCTACTCATCCTTAAACATCTCCGGACCTCATTTAATCTTTCTCTTTAGTGAAGGTGGACGGGAACTGCAGTCCTCTTAGGTGAGAAGAGTTTTTGTAGCCCCCAATACAAAGGTTGGTTTGTTCCTAGTGCCCAGCGACTGCTACAGGCTTTCCAGACACAAAAGAAAGGCGATGTCTGTGGCCTGAAGATCGTGCATGCTAAAAAGGCAGTCAGCTGGAGGGTATCACAGATCAAGGACCAGCTCCGCCGCTGCCTGGTAACTGGCTTCATTCCGGGAAATGTAACAGTTCCGTGAGACAAGTCATTTGTGCTGAAGTGCTGGTGGCTCAGAGAGGACTGCTGTAACCCTCGGGTCAAGCCTGGGCTATGAGGAGCCAGGGCTGAGAGAGAGAGCCTAGACAGGAGGAAGCACTGGGGGCAGGAGAGGCAACCTTTCCAGAGAAGGCATTGGATTACAGCACCGAAGCAGGGGAATGAAATATGAAAAGGGAGCAGGGCAGATAATCGGCAGGGGAAGAGGTTATGTGGGGACTCAGAGCCTAATATAAAAAGCTTGAAGAAATGAGTTTAATCTACGAAATCTAGTTCTTCAATTGTATGTGCTTTCCAATTAGCCAACCATTCTGCAAATCAGAATGGAATTCAGATCGTATCTTGGTAAATGTATTGACTCTGAAGTGCTGCAAGGAGAAAAAATAATTCTTTCCTTTCTCCTACTGAGGGTTTTAAATATGAACAAAAATCAGATCTGAGAATTGAGGAACCTTTTAATATACTTACTTTCCTGAGTTCACGTTCTATCTAGCCTAGACTACCACAGTTAAAATCAAAAACTCCTATGGTAATATGACTTCAGGGGGCCAAATTCAGAGCAGTTGAAGGGCTTTTTACCAGTGAATATTGCCGTGCATTGTGAGAAGGGGTCACCATCAGTCACAGGATGGAATAAAGTGCAGGAGATGTGAGGCTGTTACCTTGCAGGGAGAAAAGCACTTACAGTATATTGAGGGAACCCATGACCCTCTTGGGCTCCTCTAACAAACACTTAAACATTGCGTATGTATAAAAAAGAGTTTCAGCATAACTTTTATTTTCCTGTATTAAAGAATATGTATGTGTTAGTTTATGTGTGTCATAACAGCTTTCAAAATGGCTGAATGATATTGATTCAACTAAAAATACTATGAAAGAATGGCTGAAATTAGTTTGAATTTCAGTTTAAGAGAATTGTAAAAATAATGTCAGTTTTACATCACTGGACAGCTAGCTGCAGTAATTCATAGGAACTAGCAGAACCCTTCATAAAGCTATTGTTTTATCCAGATTTTACTGGTATGGACTTAGGAAAAGTAGACATGAGTCAATGCCAGAAATTGCCACCAAGGTCAGCACCCTGGGCAAGAATATTTACAGCTGTGTTTCAGAGTCTGGGAATGTTTGCTTTAGATGGCTGGCAGTACTGTGCTTTATACTGCAGAGGATCAAAAATTCATTATGTTTGATTGGTAACACAGGGATGTAATAATATAGAGTTTTTCATTTTCTTAGAGAAGTGTTATCTAATTTCTGCTAAATTTTGCAGTTGTGCTCCACATTGAGATGGATCAGAGATGTATGGCTGGGAGATGCGTAGCTGGGTTTTTTAGCAGGGAATCTGACTTGCACTGATGCATATGCATTTTTTTGTACTAGCCTCCTGTGGTATCGCCTGCACGTGCTGATGAAATAATCTGCCTGAGAGCTGTTAGAATTTGTATGTAAGGAACTGGTTTGTTTATATGTAGATCAGTTATTACTGCAAAGATAAATGCATGCATGGGAAATTGCTACTACAGATGGATGCTGGTTTCTGAGAACTGGGTCTCTTTAATATAAACTTCATGTATCATGTCAGAGAAATAAGCAAGATGGGGGCAAAACCACTACCGTGGGTTTTTTTTTACGTTCTGCTTATGCCAATCAGTGTAATATATATTGCAAGGACCTGATACTATGCTTGCCATGAAAAGACTTGGGATTTTGTCAGTGTCAAATCAGACCCTTACCCATATTCTCACTCTTTGCCTGACAGTCGTTATAAGAAATATTGTGGTAAAATTTCCTTGCAGAAGCATTTTGTAAAATATGTAATATGTACTGGTAATTGCTATATGTTTTGCTTGTACTCTAATGTTTCTTTTCTCCTCTTGAAAATGACTGCATACAAATAGCACCTCTTAGTTGTTTTTTTTTTTTTAACTTCCCTATCTATATTTAGAATGGTATCTATTTAATTGAGTGAGAGATGTTCTTCTGTTAGCCCAAGAAAGACACATAGGATAGTGGGAGCGTGAGCTGTCTTCTCAACTGGACATTAGCAGACCAGGATTTGGCTTTGAATCCCATCTCTCAGCATTCCCAAGGCTCACCAGTCCTTGTTGCATGCACTTTCTTTCCTCTGGATTTGGACTACCTTGAGGCATCACAGAAACCCTGTGCAGGACAGAAGCATTTAAAGAGTTGGTCCTTCTGACAGAGCTTCTTGATCCTCACTAGCTTCTTGGAGCACTGGTTGACATGGTTGTCTGCTTGCAAATCAGGTGTCCTCTGGGAACAGTGCTGGATGGTGCAAGCACTAGTGCTCCCTTCTCTGTAACTGTATCAGGAAACTGCATGCAGAAAAGGCTTTTTCCAGGGATTTGTGTGACATGGAGCCAGTGGATCTTGAGATCCGCTGAGCTTTGACTGTTAATTTTTGTGGATGGAGATGGTCAGGTCTCTCAGGAACAGGCTGGTAAGTGTCACTGCAGTGACTAGTTCACAGTGTTTGAGTGGAGTCTAGAGGGCTAAAGTCAGGCTCATGGCTCCACAGAGCAAATGTATTCCACATCCAGACACGTATATCAGGAGATGTATTTCACATGAGACAACAATGTCTTTCTAGACTAATTCCAAGAGACAGAAAGGAAATGTGAGCAAGAGAAATAAGGTCACACTATTATATCTACTGATGACTTTTGATCTCTGGTGACTTTCCGTCTCCAAACTTAATTTAAATAATAGTAGTTGCATTCTGTTACATCACAATACAGTTATGACTGTTTGGTTAACTTGTACTGCAGCAATGGGTGCTAGGCTCTAATTTGAAATGGAGGTGGTCCCAGTTGATTCTTGGAGGGGCGCCCACTGATGATACCTTTAGATGGAAACACTGCAAATAATTCAGAAGTAACTGAACATTGGTGAAGTAATAGTGTTAGTATAGAAAGTTAATATTTATACTGAACCAGAAAAACATTTGCATAAAGTTAAGAAAAGCTTAAGCACTATTAAAAATTGTAAGAGAGAGTGCTTGACTGAGAACTGCCAGAAGTAGTAGCAGTTGTTGTTTCCTCAGACTTTAATCAATCTTCTTTCAGTGTCAGGTAGAAAACATGAAAATTTTTAGTTATTTGGAACCATGCTCATAGAGACATAGAACATAATCCTGGAGTCATTTTAAGTGGGATATCCTGCAGTGTTCTAAATAATTTGATTTGGAGGGAAAATATATCAAATATGTTTACATGTCATAAAAACAACATGGGATATTTTTCATACTAGATTTATTACATATGTACCTTCTTTGTGGAAAATGTGCTGCTTTTTTCTGTGTTACTGACATTTTCATTAGCAAGATGATACATGCTGCTTGAAACAAAATGTTTTGCTGAAGACTAGCAGATTCACTGTTTTGGGTTTTGGAAGAAATATCATCTGTAAGGAAGATACTACAATCTGTAAATGAAGCATTAATTAAGTTTACAGTTACAAATATCAAATTATGGTGAAATTACCTTTTTCAGGAGTCATTATTGTATTAAGGGTTCTGTTTTGTTTATATTTGTCTTTTTTCACAGTGATGTCAATTACCTCTTACAGTGAAATGTTACTTTTCCTCAAATGTGTGTAACATCTAACTTTTTCTGGCCAATTTGTTCACTTCCACCTTGTTTTTAAATAGATATCCATGTCTTTCTTTGTTTTATAAAATACCAAGTTAATTGGAAAACCAATCCTAGGTAACATGGCAACTTGGAATAGCATGTCAAAACCAAAATTGTTTAATTGTTCATTATTAACAATTCTGTTTACTGCAGATGAATAGGTTTCATGGTAAAACTCCAGCTGGACTATAAAACTTGCATCTTTGGACTATGTCCTAATGTGTTTTAATTAAGCTTTAAAAATCAATAAAGCAGGGGGAAGTACATCACATTGGCAAAAGTTAAAATAATGTCGACAAACCAGCAATTAAAAATTGTTGATGGAACAGCTGATGAATTTGCAGAAGAACCTAAGATGATAGGGGTTGTTATGATCTATTTAAAACAATTGCAAATTCATGCAGCATTGCTCTTCTGGAAGTAGCAAATCCAAATATCCTTACAGAAAGTCTTGACTCACAATAAAGCTGATTAGTAATCCAAGCCACCAAAATAGTTAAAGCAAGAGTCAATATATCTTGGAATATACACTGGAGAATTGATGCAGTTATTTGAAGGCATTTCAGCATGTGTAAGGCACTGAGTTACACTATAAACTATTATGAGACTCCAGTAAAATCACTATTATTTAATTGTGAAGCTTTAGCTGTATGTCACAGACACAAACTCCTGTAGAGCTCATATATTTTGGGCATGACTTCTTTAAGATATATCTGAGGAAACTGAAAAATATCCTTCTGAAGAATATAAGAAGGGGGTAACTTGTAGGAATTGCCTCAGTAAGACTGAGTAAAAGCAAAAGAAGGTGAAGTATGTCATATCTGCACTGATGCACAGGGCATTTTTGAAGGGCTTGTTTTGGGATGCAGGCTGGTTATTAAGAGAGAAGCAGACACACCAGTTTTAAGAAAAAAAACTAGGAGTCGTTTAGTCTGGAGCCATAATAAGTGAACTAGGCTATTACTTTAGAGGGTCTGGGAGGCATTTGTTTGTTTATCTTCTGTGGCTAGAAAACACTGTTTATGTAACCTGTTGTTTTTTCTTTTGAGTATCAAAGCAGTCCAGTGGTTCTGTGTCACCATGATGCAGAGGTAATCAAAGCAAACCTTCAGAGACTGTCACAACATTGTCGTTATTTTGGCAGAGCATTGGAGATAATTTCAGCCAAGAGGCAAAGAAGCTCTGCATTGATAAGTAGGTTTCAGTCTGGACAGCTGGGTAGAAATAAACAGTCCCAAGTGGTCCAATACCAGTTTAAAACCACCCTGCTGAGATTTTTATTGTTAGCAGAATTCAGTGCCCAGATCATTAATTACATCTAAATGAAAGCAAGGACTGTTTAGCTTTTTTTCTCTCTCCCTCTATCCAAGATTAATACTCCTAGAATCTGTGCTGTCACATGGAGGAGAGGGCAGTGATTTGAGACAGCCAGCATAGCTTCACCAAGGGAAAGTCCTGCCTGACCAACTGAGGGGCCTTCTATGATGGAGTGACTACATCTGTGGACAGGAGAAGGGCTACAGATGCCATTTATATGGACTTCTGTAAAGACTTTGATACAGTCACCCAAAACATCCTGCTCCCTACCTTGAAGAGAGATGGATTCGATGAACTGTCTGTTAGGTGGATGAGGAATTGGTTGGATGGTCACATCCAAAGGGTAGTGGTCAGAAGTTCGATATCCAAATGGGGGTCAGTGACAAGGGGTGTCCCTCAGGGGTCTGTACTGGGACCAGCATGGGTTAATATCTTCATCAATGACATAGACAGAGGAATTAAGTGCACCCTCAGCAGGTTTGCAGAGAACACCAGCTTGGGTGGTGCAGTTGACATAACTGAGGGATGGGATGCTGTCCAGAGGGACTGGACAAGCTGGAGAAATGAGCCCATGGGCATCTCATGAGGTTCAACAAGGCCAAGTGCAAGGTGCTGCACCTGGGTTGGGCAACCCCCAGTAACAGTATAAGCAGAGGGATGGAGGAATTGAGAGCAGCCCTGCTGAGAAGGAACTGGGGATACTGGTAGGTGAAAAGCTGGACGTAACTAGAAGGCCAACTGTGTTCTGGGCTGCAACACAAGCAGCATGGCCAGCAGGTTGAAGGAGGGGATTCTGCCCCTCTACTCTGCCATGGTCAGACCCCACATGGATCATTGCATCCACCTCTGGAGTCCTCAACATAAGAAGGATGGAGACCTGTTGGAGGGGGTCTACAGGAGGACCATGAGGTGATCAGAGTGATGGAGCACCTCATGTATGAAAACAGACTGAAAGAGATGGGGCTGTCAGCCTGGAGAAGAGAAGGCTCCATGGACACCTCATTGTGGCTTTTCAGTACTTAAAGTGGCCTACAAGAAAGATGGAAACAGACTTTTCAGTAGGGCTTGTGTGATAGGACAAGGGGTAATAGCTTTAAACTAAAAGAGGTAGATTTAGATTGGACACAAAGAAGACACTTTTTACAATGAGAGTGGTAAACACTGGAACAGGTTGCTCACAGGGGTGGTAGATTTCCCATTCCTGGAAAGTGCTCAGCACATTTTGAACTGAAAAGACATTTTAGTTAGTTTCTAATAACTAGCTAAAAGGAGTTGAAAGAAAGGACTTCTATAGCAAGTTACTATAAGCGTAGTACAAGAAGTATACATGCTCATACATGTAAGTAGTTTCTCACCACATGTTATTAATAAACAGATAAAGACAAAATGACACGGCATTATTCAGCTAGGTTTAGCTGGTAAATGGAAAAGTGTTGTGGGAGTCTTGAATGTGATAGTGGCACTAAAAGAGATGCAAGTGAGCATTTGAGCCTAGTGTAGACACACTATTAGTTTGGATGACAGTGTACTAATAACATTTAAATCCACAATTTCTGTAGTGCCTTTTAAATGATGCTTGTGTCCTTGTGATTATTTTGTTATCTGTAGCTACTAATTTTCATGGAGTCAGTTTTTAAACACTGACTTTTACACTGAGTCAGTTTTGACTAAGGCTCTGTAATTTGTTTTTTAACTACATTAGAAACAAAACATAAATTTCTCTTATTTACAACAGGTTGGCTGTAAGATAATTTTCTGTGATCTCATCCATAGAGGAATCAATTAAGAATTCTTGCTACCTTCTAACCCATTCCCTTGCTATTCATTTTGTATGCTTTGATAGAAAATTAAACTCAAATACCTTTGATTTATGTTTTCATTTGGGGGGAATTTGCAAATATCTCTTTTGTAAGAGAACTTTGTGGATCTATACCAAATACTGTATCTTTTTTTTGCATAGCATATTGCAAATAGTTTGCATTATGGGTAAAAACCAAAGCTCCTTAAGTTATCTTGTGGATGTCAAGTATCCAATTTGGGGACAACTGGCTGACTACCTGGAAAGCACTATCATATTCTGTGGTCATTTGGGGTATTTCCTTGGTTTATTTTTTCATTTTTTATTTATTGTTTGTAATCTACCTTAGAAAGGTAGGCAACCATACTGGTTGCAACACTGAATAACTGATGGCTTAAATGTTGAACAGCAAAGTATTTAACAGCTTTCAATCTGTGTAAAGTAAAATCAGTTTCCATAGTTATTAAGGATCATTGCAAGAATTTGCTAGCATCAATGACTAAAGACCAGATTAAAACCAGGTGTGGGTCCATGAAATTCCCAAGTGTACAAATTTACAAGCACTTTTAAAAGCATATATAATAATATAGCTAAAGGCTGCTGTTGGTAATCTGCTCCGCCCTAGCTTACTCATCCTCTGCTCAAGCTGATGAAAACTTCAGTGCAGTAACTTCATGGCACATAACTCGATGTTAAAATAGGATAATTTATTCCCTTCCCTCTCACATTTTATTTCTTTCTATTAAATAAATTTCAGGCTCGGAAGTAACAAGGGAGTTGAGTTTGTGACCTGAATATAGCTGAGATTTACCTGCAGATTGCTTCCAGTCCCATCACATGTTCCTTCTATTTTCAAACTGCTGTCCTCTCTACTAATATCACATTAGCTTTTCATGCAGAGATTTTTAGCCACTGAGTTCCTGTCGCCGTCCGCCTCCCGCCTCGGTGGTGTGGAGGTGGTCACTAGCAGAGGCGGATGCGACGAGGGTCCTCGGGGGCCAGCCTCGTCCCCTGTCGCCAGGCGTTTCTGTGCCCTAGCTCTCCAGCTAGCAATGCCGGTAGGCAAACTAATATCCGCACCTCAGGGGGATCTTCCAAACCAGGTAGATAGAGACACTGACATGGAGGTTCAGCACTCTGCGGCACCGGGGGTCGGAAGACCTCGAGCCCTCAGTGACACAGCCTTTTATTGTACACAACCCACCAATCACCGAGGGGCTCGGGGGAGGAACTAGGGAAGAGCATGGGACAGGGAACCAACCAGGGAGGTAAGGGGGTGGAGAAGGGGTGACAGACGACAGAACGATACAATGAGCAACCAAGTGTAACAGGACTTACTGGAACATGGGAGCGGTGAACTAACGATGGGCAGGTGGTGCTAGCCTATCAGTCTAGAGGGTGTAAACTTATCTGAAGCCCATCCTATTCGGGCTAAACTAAGTCTTGCCCCACTTCAGGGGGATCCTCCTCTTCCCCCCAGGGCTTCCTCATTGGAAAAGTCTCCTGGGCCACCTGCACCACCGCCACATCTCCCCCGCTCTTATTATTTAAAGCAAGTAAACGTGTAACTAAGGATACGACGAAGCATTTCAAACAACTCAAAAGACACAAAACAACGAAAATAATTAACAAAACTAACAAAAAGGTACGGATGATCTGTGAAACCCAACCAGAGAGTCCCCAGCGTCCAAATAAATTTTCCAACCATTCTTTTTGTTCCACGCGCAGTTGATGGACTTGTTCTTGAATTTGCTGGATGGTTTTCTTGATGTCCTGCGAGTGTGAGGAGAGGTTGAAACAGCACATCCCCTCGAATTCCTGACATCCGTGGCCATGCAGCAAAAGCAGGTAGTCAATGGCAGCTCTGTTTTGAAGTGTCGCTTGCCTGGTAGTTTCCTCATCTGTGAGGAGTTCAGGCAAGTCGACAAGGGGCTGCTTGCCAAAGGAGTATTTAGGCAGAAATCACTCTGGCCGATGGCTTTTGCCAGCGTGACCCACACATTCTCCTTCGGCTGCTGCATGATCTACGGATATGCTCTCTGGAGCATCAGCATCAGTAGGATGACTTTAAGGACTGGCTTTCCCATCTCTCTCTGGGGGTCTCTGGGGAACATAAAAGAAGAACTTAACTCGGTACAAGGAGCAAATCAAACAAAACAGTATTGAATTCCTTGATCTCCCCCCTCTCCTTTCAAATGAACGGGAGACAGACAGGGGTAGAGACACACATAAGGTAAGTCAGAAGGGGAAATTGGGGAGGGGTAAGAGGGGGGTGTCTGATCTGGTACGTTCTCCCTCTGGCATCTCTGATGTCTTTCCTTTCTTGCTCTTCTTCTTCTCGGAGAGATACCGGAGGGTCATCAAAGCTGGGCAGATTTTTCTTTTTCCTTTTCTTCCAGGCTTCCCCTTCCTGGAAGCCTTCCTGTTGTGCTGACTGCGGTGGTACTGTTTCTGAAAAACATACTTGCATTCTCTGTTTAGGCCCCCGGTAGGGACGGACATGCTTGGATGGTACCCATCTGGGCCCTTCTGGGGTGGACACACACGCATACCCTCTGCCCCAGACGATCAGTGGGAGGGGCCCCTCGACCTCGTGGGTCTCAGGGTCCTTCACCAGCACCGACGGATGTTCCTTCAATTTAGAGTTAGCCGAATTACTGAAATGCTGGAATACGGGGGGACGGGCTCTTCGGGTGTGCAATTTAAAAAGTTAATGGTGAAGAGCACCTTGCAGAGTCACTCAATGGGCGATTTCTTCTCTGCACCTCCCTGCTGCTGGTAGAGGACTCTTTTGAGTGTACCATGAGTCCTCTCCACGATGGCCTGCCCCGTAGGGGAGTGAGGGATGCCGGTGACGTGTGCAACCCCCCACTCCTGGAGGAACCCACGGAGATGGGCAGAGGTGTAAGCTGGGCCATTGTCCGTTTTTATCTTCTTTGGGGTGCCTAAAGCAGAGAAAGCCATCAACAAATGTTTACAGACATCTTTTGCTTTCTCGCCTGCGTGGGCGGAAGCAAACACTACATGGCTGAAAGTGTCCACAGAGACGTGGACGTATTTCAGCCTACCAAATTCAGGGATGTGTGTCACATCCATCTGCCAAATTTCATTTGCTACCAGCCCTCGGGGGTTTACCCCCGGATGTAGAGAGGGCAGTTGATATGATTGGCAGCTGGGACATGTCGCCACAATCGCTCTCGCTTGCTCCAGAGGCAGGTGGAACATCCTCCGGAGAGCGGGAGCGTTCTGATGGTAAAACTGGTGGGACAATTTGGCTTGCGCGAAGATGTCAGGTATGTTGGCAGACCATACCAGCGCAGCCATTGCCAAAGAGTCTGCCCTGCAGTTCCCCTCACTGATGTAACCGGGGAGATCTTGATGTGACCTTACATGCATCACGTGGAATGGGTGCTCTTGGTGGGACAGCAGGTACACTAGCCTCGAGAGCAGCCCGAACAAATTTTGGTTCGAGACCTCCTTTAATAAACTGTGTTCTGCCCTGACAGTTACTCCAGCAACATAGGCCGAATCTGTGACCAAATTGAGAGGCTCCTGGAACCTCTTGAAAACTCTGACGACGGTTGCTAACTCTGCAATCTGTGGGGATCCCTCCACCACATGGACCTCAGATTCCCACTCCTGGGTCTGGGGGTCCTTCCAAGTCGTAACTGACTTATGGGAGGACCCTGAGCCGTCGGTGAAAACAGAGCATTTTTTACCGGTTTTTTGGATTGCATGAACTTTGGAGCCAAATTGAAATTTGTATTAAACAGGTGGTGTTTCAATTTCTTGCCCGTAATTTTGCCTGAGAAACTGTCTAGGGCGAACTGGAGGCTCTCATTGGATTGGACCAACTTGTCCAAATCCTCTTCCTTCCAGGGCACACGTATGCATGCAAGATCATACCCCGCTAGGGTGCGGAGCCTGGTCCTCGCTCTCGATATGAGCGAGGCCACCAGTTCCTGTGGAGTTGTTATAGTCTTGGACGGAGTGTGAGGGAGGAACACCCACTCTATGACCAAGAGGGGGTCCTTCAACCTCCCGTCCCACTGGAAGATCAGTGCGTGTAAATGCGGGACCTGCCCCAAGATGACACACTGGAATGGCAGGTCCGGAGCCACCCTGTGAGCGTGCCGGATAGCCAAGGCTCTCTGCACCTTACGAATGGATTCCCCGGCATCTGGCGTCAGCTCCTTTGGAGAATCCAGTCCCTCACCGCCCTTTAGTAGCTGGAACAAGGGGGCGAAGTCGGCCGTCGTCAGCCCCAGCAGTGGACGAACCCAGTTGATGGAACCGCACAGCTGGTGGAGATTGCGCAGCGTCCTGGGTTCGTCCTGGATGGTGAGGTGCTGGGGTGCGACGGTCTTTTCTCCGATCCGGATGCCCAGGTACTTCCATGGCTCGGTGCGTTGGACCTTGTCAGGGTGAATCTTCATGCCAGCACACTTGATGGCACTGATGGTGGCTTTCAGTGTCAGGTCCAAAAGATGCTCCGAGGGAGCACATACAAGGATGTCGTTCATGTAATGATATATAATTGACTTAGGGAAGTCCTTCCTCACCGGCGACAAGGTTTTTGAAACGTACCACTGGCAGATTACAGGGGAATTTTTCATTCCCTGCAGTAAAACCTGCCAGTGATACTGGTCCTGGGGCGCCTGCCTGTTGATAGATGGTACAGAGAAGGCAAAGCGTGGCGCATCGTCCGGGTGCAATGGTATTGAAAAAAAACAGTCCTTTATGTCCACCACGGTGAGTGGCCATGCTCGGGGGAGCATTGCCGGGGATGGCAATCCCGGCTGAAGGGGACCCATGTCGATAATGGCCTCATTGATCTTTCGGAGGTCGTGGAGGAGCCTCCACCCGCCTCCGCCAGACTTACGAATGACGAAGACGGGGGAATTCCAGGGGCTGTCAGATGGAACGACGTTGCCCTTGGAAATCTGCTCCTCCACGAGGGACCTTAGGGCGCTTAACTTCTCCTTTGAAAAGGGCCACTGCTCCACCCTTACCGGCTTGTCTGTCTTCCAAGACAGTGGTGGAACAGAGCCATGGGTGGCGCGCCCTGCAGCGACCCTGGCTAGAAATCCCCTGGTGTATCCGGGATTTCTAGCCTGGTCCCCCACTGAGACAATAGGTCCCGGCCCCAGAGGGTGAAACCGGAGCCCACCACGTAAGGCTTTACCGTGGCAACGTGGCCATCCGGTCCCTCCACCAAGATGTTGCTGGTGGACCTCTGGGGCATAATCGCTTCCCCAAGTCCGTTTATCCTTTCGGTGGAAGGCCGAAGCCCCCACCCTGGTGGCCACTCGGACTCGGAAATGATGGTAACGTCCGAGCCCGTGTCCATCATGCCCCAGAGATGCACCGCTGCCTTGCCGTTCTTCAGGCGGCAGGACAGGGTGGGCTTGTCCATCCCCAGGATCTCAGAATACATAGAAGCCGGCATCTTCCTAGTTCGAGGAGGGTCATCTGGTATCACAATGGCATGTGCCAGCCACTGCCCTCTGGGCACAAACCAGGGGGCTGAGTGGCAGGCTGCAGTAATTTTAAACATCTGTCCCGGGACAGCGGCTACTATTTGAGGGAGCACGAAGAGTCCGGGAGGGCCCCTCGTGGAGTCCCCAACAACAAGTAGTTCAGTTCGCTGATAAATGTCCCCACATAAAAACACAGTGTAATTGCAGAAATCGGTCGTTGTAACATGTTGAGGGTGGGCACTTACCAGGTGGAATCTGGTTTTGTCCCATGCCTCCGGAGAGCTCCCCTTTCCCGCCGATGATGCCGCGGGCGGTCTCGTCGGAGCGGCGAGAGTGGTTTCGGTGTCATCAGCATTTAATTTTCTGTCATGGCGCGGTGCTGTACCGCGCTCCTCTGCCTGTTTCCCTGATGTCTTCTGCAGCACGGGCAGAGCGCCGCTCCGGGACCTGTGGGAGACTTACAACAGGGTTGGTTAAATCTCCGGGGCTTTGGACAGTCCCGTGCGATGTGCCCACTCTCGTTGCAATTATAACATTTAAAATTGACTGTCCTGTTAATGTCCGTCCTAGGGGTGGCAGCCCCCGCTGCTGCCACATATCTTTTCTGCTGGGGTCCATGGCCTGGTGGAGGGGGTACTGCTGATGGTTCAGGGGTGATTTCTGCGCAGGCCTCTAGCATTGCCTCTAAGGTTGGTCTGGGCGTCCTAGGGAGGGTCTTTAATACTGCTTTACAGGCAAGGTTCGCGTTGGAATACACCACGGACCTGAGTAACTTAGAGAGGTTTGTGGGATCCTCCTCCTGCTTCTCAAGAGCCATCCTGACTCTGCCCACAAACTTCACAAAACTTTCCTCTGGTCCCTGTTTTATTGTGGCGTATCCATCCGAGGGCACCTCTGCCGAGGGCAGCATCAGCAGGGCCCTCAGTGCCGCTTGCTGCACCTCCCTAATTGCCCTCGTGGGCAATTGCGCAGCCTGCACATCCCCCTTAACAAAGTCCCCTTCGCCTGCTAAGTGGTCCATGGTGAGCTCATCGAGCTCCTCCTTGCCATCATACTCTTCTAGCAAGTCACTTAACAGGCGCTTCCAGGCACGCTCCCACAGCAGGTAATTTTCTGGGGTTAGGACACTCTCCATAATCATTTTTATGTCTTCGGGGACCAGCAGGTTTGACCTGAAGGTCGCCTGAAGCATCCCCTGGCAATACGATGATTCAAGCCCATGGTCGCTGACCATTTTGCACAAATCCCGCAGCTGGGAGAACGAAAACGGCTCCCACCGGGGATTGTGCCCTTGCCTGCCCAGGTGTACCGGCAGGGCCACTAGGCCTTGGTCCCCCTCCCGGGCCGCGCCTCCTAGGGCCCCGGGTTCTAGGTGTTCGGAAACCGGGTGGGCCTGGGCTTGGTCCCAGGCCTTGGCATAAGCCTCGGCCGGTGGGCCTCCGGGTTCTAGGCTCCGGGGCCTAGAACACCGGTAGGCTTGGGCCTCCTCCCTTCCGGGTTCTAGGTACCCGGAACCAGAAGGGGGGGAGTGGGAACTAGGCTTGGAGAGTGCGGAGCTCGCGGGGGCGGGCGGGAGGTCCCAATGGTAGGGGAGGGGCCCGACGCGACGCCACCCTTCGACGCAGTGTGGGGGGAGGGATGGCCTAGGGGGCGGGGTACCTCACGGGCTGGTTCAGGAGAGGAGTCCGGGGAAGGGGAGGGGTCCCAACTTCTGGCGCGCAAACGGGGGGTCCCGGCCGCATGGTCGGTGCCATTTTGAGACTCGCAGCGGCCGTCTTCTCCTACTCTAGGGTATGGGGGGGGGTGCCGTGGGCGCAACGGTGGGCATCGGGAGAAGTTCAAGGGACAGGTCCGATGAGGAGGGGCCCTCTCTGCACTGGCTGGGGGGCGCCGGAGACTGCGGAGGGTCGGGAGCGAAGGAAACCCGCCGCGCGTTCCTTGCGGAGGAGCCCTCTCCGCACCGGCTGGGGGGTGCCAGCGACCGCGGAGGGTCGAGAGCGAGGGAAACCCGCCGCGAGTCCCGACGCTCCAGGGAAGAGGGATAAGGAGAGCGGGGTGCCGAGGAAGGTGGGGAAGGGAGAACGGGGGTCCCAACTTTCCCCTTTTCTAAAGACCTTAACACGTCGCAAATTAAAATTAAAACAGAATAAAAACGCGTCACCCTGACATTCCCTCCCCTAACTTTTCTCGTTAATTCGTCCCCAACCTGATCCCAAAAACGCAAATCATGAACTAAATCAAATGAAACTGAGGGAAACGGAACAAAAATCCACTTAACGAATTCCCTTAACAACGGCTTATTAAAATCCTTTCTCCCAACAACTAAAATTCCCTTAATTTGGGAATAAATCCCCTTCTGCTGCCGGGAAAGTCTAACTCCCATTTTTGCAGCAGACTCCTAGTCCAGGAAACTGAGAAACAAAAAGATAAAAGCAGCGGGGTCAGGGAGGAAACTCTTAACTCACTTTCCTGTCTCGGCGCAGCTGCTTCTTCGTTCGCCGGGTCCCTGACTCCGGCCACAGGGTCTCTGACTCCGGTCTCCCGATCCCTGACCGCCAAAGAAAATCCTGGGGCTAGGGTCAGTGCGGTGATTGAGGCTCCCCCTTCACTGCGTCGAGAGGGAGTTCTTCGATCTTCCCTGCCCGACAAGTCCACTAAAACGCGGATCCTGTCAGGCGAGGCGGCCGACGCTTCAACGATGCACTCCCGAAGGAGGTCACTCGAATGAGGCAAATGGTGACTCAGAGGCTGACCGAATGCCCCACGGTTGGGTGCCAGCTGTCGCTGTCTGCCTCCTGCCTCGGTGGTGTGGAGGTGTGTAGTGGTTTCAGTTCGCCTATTCAGGTTTGTGGCTAAATGCTAGCACACTTACTTAAATTTACTTGATTGCTTGTTGTGAGATAAGGATTAGGAGTAGGCAAAGCAGGCTCAAACTTTATAAAGTACAAAGAAGTTTTATTAATATATCCGAGACAAAGGGAAAAAAGAAAAAAAAAATTCAAGAAAAAACCAGAACAAACTCCCCAGACCACCCCTCCTTCCCCACCTCTCCATTTCATTCTCCCTGACAACATACAAAAGACAACACTTCGACCTCCAGTCAGTTTACCACCTCAGAAACAGCTCTTGTTCCAGTTCATTTAGGAAGAGAAGTTTCTTTTGCTTACACCATGGATCTTCTGTAAGAAAAATACAGTTTTTATGGGTCTTCTGCCTCACCCTTAACCGCCGCCCGGAGTAAAGTCCAGCTTAATGGTGGATCTCTCCCACACCAGTAGCCTTCCCACAGCCACTATGGTGGGTTATGAACAGTCCACAGGGTACCTGTTTTAAGGATGCCCAGTTCAATTGCAGCAACAAAGAAAATCCCTTCTTCTGTGCTTAGCAACACAGGTTCTCTTGACAACTCAGGTTCCCTAGCATTCTCCCCGGGACCAGGGCTCTGGATCACAGCCTCTCCTCTCTCTTGGTTCTAGTTTCTCATCAGGCTGTACTTTTTCAACACTTACTTGTCTGTACTTAGGTATTTTAGTTCATTGGCTGCAATAAGAACCTCACATCCCCCTTTGGACTATATTTTCATATATTACAGAGAATTTATTAGCTCAGTCCCCAACCATGGTTCTCCAAAAGAGTTTTCAGCTTCACTCTTGAAGCAACTTCCCATGCACCCCCTTTTTAGTATCAGTTCTGCTTTCTTCACTGACTGTAAAGTCTCTGCGCTGCACTATGTCGATGTCCTCACTCGTTCCTCTCTCTGCGAGGAAGGATGGGTGTCTGTGAGTTTAGTCCAGGCATGGAGAGAGTTAATCTCTGTCTCTCTCTCCGGCAGTGTGAGGATCACGTGCTCTTTGCCGGGCTGCTTGAACAGGTCCGAGCTGAATGCCAGAAGCTCTCAGAGTCTCTCTGCTTGGCTCGCCAAGCTGGCTCGGCCTGGTAGGGCCATCTGGGCCCGGGGTGACAGGGCAGGGCCTGGCCCGAGCTGGATAGAGTCCGGCCTGGTCCTTGCCTGGCCCGGAGCAGGGGCCTGGCTCTCCCTCTTGTGTAGCTGGCACACCGGCTGAGCTGTATCTGCTGAAGATTCCAGCCGTTCCTCCCCATGCCTGCCCGGCTGCAGCGGCACGGCTGCCGTAAAACCTCCCTTCCCCCCCCCCCATCCCTCCTTCGGAAGGAGGTGGGGGGGGGCCTTACCAGTGAGAGAAGCAGGAGCTGCTCCTCTCTACACAGCAGCAGCAGGTCCAAAGAGGAAGAGCGTCAGAGGGTCTCTGCTTATATATGGTTTTTTCCTCGAAGGCGGATCAACTTTTTAATTGGTTTACCTACCTATCAATTCTTAAAACTACCTGATTATTGGCTCTCTCTCGCAGGAAGGAAGTTGTATGCCTTCCTGCAGCACAGATCACTTCCTAGATTTTGACCCCTCTGGCCTAAACCAGGACAAGGTGGTCGCTAGCAGAGGCGGATGCGACGAGGGTCCTCGGGGGCCAGCCTCGTCCCCTGTCGCCAGGCGTTTCTGTGCCCTAGCTCTCCAGCTAGCAATGCCGGTAGGCAAACTAATATCCGCACCTCAGGGGGATCTTCCAAACCAGGTAGATAGAGACACTGACATGGAGGTTCAGCACTCTGCGGCACCGGGGGTCGGAAGACCTCGAGCCCTCAGTGACACAGCCTTTTATTGTACACAACCCACCAATCACCGAGGGGCTCGGGGGAGGAACTAGGGAAGAGCATGGGACAGGGAACCAACCAGGGAGGTAAGGGGGTGGAGAAGGGGTGACAGACGACAGAACGATACAATGAACAACCGAGTGTAACAGAACTTACTGGAACATGGGAGCGGTGAACTAACGATGGGCAGGTGGTGCTAGCCTATCAGTCTAGAGGGTGTAAACTTATCTGAAGCCCATCCTATTCGGGCTAAACTAAGTCTTGCCCCACTTCAGGGGGATCCTCCTCTTCCCCCCAGGGCTTCCTCATTGGAAAAGTCTCCTGGGCCACCTGCACCACCGCCACAAGTTCCAATAATTTTCATTTTATGATCAGTCAATGCGTGCAAGTCAAATCCTGATTTATTCCAGCCATTCGGTGGCAGAGATTCTTGGGTATTTGGACTGCAAGCACTACATTTTGCCAGAAGTAGATGCTTCTGACGTTCCAACACACTTATTTTGTGATCTGCACACAGTCAGAGCCACAGAAGTGGTATGTCCTTCCCTGAAGAATGAGAGGGGTAAGTAAGGTTTCTCTCAGGAGGGAGAGGTAGGTGGCCTCCAGAGATCCAACACACTGTCCCTTACAGATAGAGTGGTTCTAGACTGATGTAACAGCAGCCTCAGCATCATCTCTTAGCTCAGTTTCTTTCTCTTGCAGGACCTGGACTACCTGGCAGTTTCTCTGTAGCCCCATTAGGAGACACATACACATGACATAATCCTAAATGAAGTTTGGTGTTAGGTTCCTTCCTGCTGCTTCATTGTTGCACAGGCACACAGGATTTCCAGAGTATGCCATCAAATACCACATAGGGCAAGGGTAGCCTAAGGTTAATTCAGTTACTTAAAATGCATATGCACTGCTGGTAAAGTTATCACTATAGATCCCTGTCGTGGGTTGACCCCGGCCAGGTGCCAGGTGCCCACTCAGTCACTCTATCACTCCCTCTCCCGCTGGGAGAGGGAAGAGGACAATATTGAAAAAAGACTATCAGGGTAAGAAAAGGCAGTTTTATTACAGCGGGGAAAAAAAATAGAACAAACAAGCTGAGAGTTGTGCGCGCAGGAGCAGAAGAGAAAACAATCCATCTCTACTTCCCATCAGTAGCGATGTCCGGACACTTCCTGGGAAGCAGGGCTTCAGCACGCGTGACGGTTGTTCAAGGAGGCAAACATGGACCAGCCCTGAGTGCCTCCTCCTCCTCCTCTCTTCCTTCCCTTATATATCTGAGCTGATGTCATATGGTATGGAATATCCCTTTGGCTGACTGGGGTCAGCTGGCCTGCTGGTGTCCCCTCCCAGGATCTTGCCCCCCCCATCCCCTTCAGTGGGGGAAGGAATGTCACAGGGACAGCACAGCTTGGCAGTAGCCAAAACACTGCTCTGTTATCAACACCAGCTACCAAAGCAAAGTACAGCAGTGTAAGGCCTGTGAGCTTTACCCCAGTCAGACCCAATACAATTTCCACCCCTTATTCCATACCATTTGCATCATGCTCAGAAATCCTTTCCTACTCACACATGCAATTTAAGCTACATCCTTAAACCATCCCCATCACATTAACTACTATCTCCTGTCCTCTCGCATCCTTCCACGTGGTCTCCATTTCCAGCAGAATGTGGGGTCAGGGCAGGAGGAATAGTAAACTTGATTGTCGAGGACTGGCACCATCCCTGTTCATTGTGGCCTTTTTCTTGCCCCTTGCTGAAATTCGTTCTTCATCAGCTCATGTCCCTTCTGCTACTTACATCCTGCAACATACAACTTCCAACATGCATTATTCTTACCCCAAGGTTAAATCACCTTGGGGCACACACTGGGTCTCCCCATCCTCCCGCATTACCCACCAAGTGCACCCTGGTCCTTGGGCAAAGACAATCCCACGAATGGGTTTGCCCTTCCCCATGGGGGACGCAACCCACACTGACTTCCCCAGCCACTTTCCTATGTGTAGTGCAGGAACCTTGTCTCCCTCCACAGTGTCTAAGGGTTTAGTTTGGGCGGGTCCAGGGCGGTTAACAGATCCCCTAGTATTGACTAGCCGAGTGGCTTCTGCCAAGTTCACATCCCAATGCTTCCATGTCCCATTACCTAGTGCCCGTAGCATAGTTTTTAACAGTCCATTATATCTTTCAATCTTCCCAGAGGCCTGTGGGTGATAAGGAATATGATATATCCACTTAATGCCATGCCTCTTTGCCCAGGAGTTAATAAGATTATTTCGAAAATTAGTCCCATTGTCTGACTCAATTCTATCTGGGGTTCCATGTCACCACAAAATGTGTCTTTCAAGACCTGAAATTGTGTTCTGAGCAGTGGCGTGGTTTACTGGATATGTTTCCAGCCAGCCAGTTGTGGCCTCCACCATGGTGAGGATGTAACTCTTGCCTTGGCGTGTTCATGGCAATGGCCCAATGTAATCAATTTGCCAGGCTTCACCATACTGGAACCCCAGCCACCGCCCTCCACTCCAAAGAGGCTTCACTCGTGTGGCTCGCTTGATGGCAGCGCATGTTTCACACTGATGAATAACCTGTGTGATGGCCTCCATGGTCAGATCCACCCCTCGATCATGAGCCCATCTGTATGTTGCATCCCTTCCAAGATGCCCTGATGTTTCGTGGGCCCATCGGGCTATAAATAGCTCACCCTTTCTCTCCCAATCTAGGTCCACCTGAGCTATTCCAATTTTGGTGGCCTTATCTACCCGTTCGTTGTTTTGATGCTCCTCAGTGGCACGACTTCTGGGCACATGGGCATCTACATGGCGTACTTTCACAGTCATGTTTTCTATCTGTGCAGCAATGTCTTGCCATAATGCAGCAGCCCAGATGGGTTTTCCCCTGCGCTGCCAGTTGGTTTTCTTCCACTGCTGCAGCCATCCCCATAGGGCATTAGCCACCATCCAGGAGTCAGTATAGAGATAGAGTATGGGCCACTTTTCTCTCTCAGCAATCTCTAGGGCTAGTTGGATGGCTTTCACCTCTGCAAACTGGCTTGATTCACCTTCCCCTTCAGCAGTCTTAATGACTTGTCGTGTGGGATTCCACACAGCAGCTTTCCACCTCCGATGGTTTCCTGTCACTTGACAGGATCCATCAGTAAATAAAGCATATTTTCTTTTGTTTTCTGGTAACTCGTTATATGGTGGTGCTTCTTGGGCACGAGTCACCTTCTCAGACAGTGCTCCAAAATCTCTGGCTTCTGGCCAACTCAAAATCTCTTCTAGGATTCCTGGGAAGTTGGGTTTTCCCATTCGGGCTCGTTGTGTAATTAAGGCCACCCACTTACTCCATGTAGCACTGGTTGCATGATGCATGGAGGGAATGTTTCCTTTGAACATCCAGTGTAGGACAGGCAATCGTGGTGCCAAGAGGAGACATGCTTCTGTCCCAACAACTTCTGAGGCTGCTCGAACCCCCTCATAAGCCGCTAGTATTTCTTTTTCAGTTGGAGTATAGTGGGCTTCTGATCCTCGATAACTCCTGCTCCAGAATCCTAATGGCTGACCTCGGGTTTCTCCTGCGGTCCTCTGCCAGAGGCTCCAGGTGAGGCCCTGCTCCCCAGCTGCAGTGTAGAGTATATTTTGCACATCTGGTCCTGTCCGAACAGGCCCAAGAGCCACCGCACGAGCTATTTCCTGTTTGATTTGCTCAAAGGCCTGTTTCTGCTCAGGGCCCCACTTGAAGTCATTCTTCTTCTGGGTCACTCGATAGAGGGGGCCCACAAGTTGACTATAGCTTGGAATGTGCATTCTCCAGAATCCTACAAGGCCTAGGAAAGCTCTTGTTTCTTTCTTATTAACTGGTGGAGACATATTGGCAATTTTGTCAGCCACCTCTGTAGGCACATGATGGCGCCCATCCTGCCATTTTATTCCTAGAAACTGGATTTCCTGTGCAGGTCCCATCTGCTACTTTGTTTTATGGCAAGACCAGCTTTCAGAAGAATTTGGATTATTTTCTTCCCTTTTTCAAAAACTTCTGCTGTATCACCCCACACAATGATATCATCAATATATTGCAGGTGTTCCGGAGCTCCACCCTTTTCCAGGGCAGCCTGGATCAGGCCATGGCAGATGGTGGGGCTGTGTCTCCACCCCTGGGGCAGTCGGTTCCAGGTGTACTGGACACCCCTCCAAGTGAAAGCAAATTGTGGCCTGCACTCGGCCGCCAGAGGGATTGAGAAAAATGCATTAGCTATGTCAATCGTTGCATACTATTTGGCTGCTTTTGACTCTAGCTCGTATTGGAGGTCCAACATGTCTGGTACGGCAGCACTTAGAGGTGGTGTGACTTCATTCAGGCCCTGATAGTCCACTGTCAGCCGCCATTCCCCATTTGACTTCCGCTCTGGCCATACGGGGCTGTTGAAGGGTGAGCGGGTCCTGCTGAAAAATCCTTGGCTTTCTAGTCGACGAATTAGTTCATGGATAGGAGTCACGGAGTCCCGGTTGGTATGATACTGCCTCCGGTGCACTGTCCTGGTAGCAATCGGTAGTTGTTGATCTTCCACCTGCAGCAATCCTATGATGAAGGGATCTTCTGAGAGGCCAGGCAGGGTGGATAACTGTTTGATCTTCTCTGTATTCACCGCAGCTACGCCAAAGGCCCATCGATATCCCTTTGGATCCTTAAAATACCCTCTCCTGAGGTAGTCGATGCCAAGGATACAAGGGGCCTCTGGGCCAGTCACGATGGGGTGCCTTTGCCATCTGTCCCCTGTTAAGCTCACCTCAGCTTTTACTACCGACAACTCTTGGCATCCCCCTGTCACTCCAGAGATCCAGATGGCTTCTGCACTCTTGTGCCTTGATGGCATCAGTGTACACTGTGCACCGGTGTCCACTAAAGCTTTGTACTTCTGTGGATCTGATGTGCCAGGCCATCGAATCCACACTGTCCAGTATACCCGGTCATCCCTTTCCTCCTCCTGGCCGGAGGCAGGGACCCTCTATTCCTGTTCTTGGTCAGAGTATTCACTGTCCGACCTTTGTGATGCCAAATCAGAAGTTCCCTCCTCAGGGCTGTAGGAAACAGATTTAGTTTTCTTATATCTGGGAAATCTCTGATTGTCTTCTGGTCTCTCTGTGGTAACTACACTGACAGTCTTCTTGGACGGCCCCTTCTTAACAGGTCTCTTCCCCCTCAGTTCTCGGACCCGGGCGCTCAGCTTAGAGGTGGGTTCACCATCCCATTTCCTCATGTCCTCTCCATGCTCACGCAGAAAAAACCAGAGCTCGTTACGTGGCCTGTTCTTGGGGATTCCAGTCCCTCTGACTGGGGTTGGAGAGGAGCGATCTCTTGGGCTGCCTCTAACAGTTGGGGTGGTGGCTCGCAGGGATGAGGGAGCACCCAGAGTTTCTTCTACATTTCGGAGCCAGGCGGACGCCAACTCTACAGTTGGTGTATCCATTTTTGGGTAATAAAGTGCCGCCAAGCTGCTGGAATACGATGCTGGGGCACCTTGAACCACCTTCCTCCACATGGCAAGTGTACAAGGGATATCCTCTGGATCTATGGTGACGCTATCATCCTTTAGATCACTATAGACAATTTCCAGCACTGCGAATTCTCTCAAGTACTGGATACCTTCATCCACATTGGTCCACTTCCCTGGGGACTTTACAGGATCTTCCTTAAAAGGATATCTTGCCTTCACACTTGAAAGAAGCCGTCTCCAGAGGCTACAAGTTGCTCCTTCCTTTGCAAGTCCTCTTTCAATTTCCCGATCCCTAGCAAGGGATCCCAGCTGTTGGGCTTCATGACCTTCTAACTGCTGACTATCAACCCCATTATCCCAGCATCGCAGCAGCCATGCAGGAATCCTCTCACCTGACTGGCGGCTGTAATCCTTTCGCAAGTCTCAAAGTTTGGATGGGGTCAGGGACCGAGTAACTTCGGTCTCCTGTTTAATCTGCCTCACTCCCTTCGATTCCTTTGCTGAGGGACCTGCCTCTTGATCTAGCCCCATCTCTTCTTCCTCTTCTTCTTCTTCTTCTCTTACATAGTTGTTATGGTTTGTATCCCTGCCTCAACCACCGTTGTAGTTTGTGTCCCTGTCTCAGCTATAGTGTCCTCAGGCACAGTTTGAGTTCCTGCCTCAACCACAGTCCTCTGAGAATATTGAACAGAGGCCCGGTAAGCCCAGGCCAGCCCCCAGTACAGGGCGAGAAGCTGCTCGCATTCCTGGGAGTAAACGAGGCACCCTTCTGTCAGCCGACGGGCCAGTTTGTTAGGGTTATTTACCTCTTCAGGAGTAAACTCCCAGGCAATGGGAGGTGATAACCACCCTAGGAACCTGCCTGAATCCCTCCATATACCTTTCCACCCAGGAACTGGGTACCTCAGGGCAGATTTTAACAGCTCCTCACCCAAGGGTCATTTCGTTCTGTACCAGGGAGATGACAATTTCCATGAATTCCATAAGGTAACAACAGTGTTGGCTAATATTATTAATAATATCAGGAAGCTTATGTAAGGGTTGGCAATAATCACAGGAGCCTGCAGTAAAAGATCATCTATACTCAAATTCACCCTGGGCAGAGAGAAGGAGTTATATTCATTCACAGTCATTGTTTGTTTCAACATGTTCCCAAACATAGCAAAACAAAGATTAGCAGTGTGGCAGCCGAAGGCCATATGCCACACAGGAGTTTACGACTTGAGAGCTGCTATTGGTAATTACTAGAGCATGCAATATATGTATATATAGAAAAAACTGCCTTTATCTCGCCCCACGTTTGGCGCTTCATTGTTGCACAGGCACACAGGATTTCCAGTGTATGCCATCAAATACCACATAGGGCAAGGGTAGCCTAAGGTTAATTCAGTTACTTAAAATGCATATGCACTGCTGGTAAAGTTATCACTATAGATCCTCAAATTAATTTTCTGAAAATGTGTGGCACATTTTGAGAAGAAAAAGGGAAAAAACAAAAAAAAAAAAGGCATTTTCAGAAGCAGTGAGTAATGGAAAGTTAAAGTGGGCCCAAGATGTCTGTTTCTGTTTCTTTTTTAAGCCCACTTCCCCAAATTGTTGAATAACAGTGTGTGTTTGAAAAAATATGAATGCCCATTCCTACCTGCTCAAGTGTGTATTAGCTCCTATGTGTACCCATGGTGTTTCAGGGAGCAGACAGGACAGAGCCAGGCTTGAGCTGCTTGAGGCATAATCCTCCTTCTACCCAGCCCTCTCATTCATGGCTCCTGTGAGATGAAATGACTGATAGTGTTAAGTGACCTATACCACCACTTTCCAATTTGAGATCCTGAAATAGATTTTCCATGTGTCTGATGTGAAAATCCTGACAGTGCCCTACAACCTTTTGCCTGAAGCATGCAGGAGAGCAAACAGCAGATATGGAGGCACTGGAATTTCAGGCAGAAGAAATCTGTCTGCAAAGCACCAGAACATGCAACTGTCTTGCTGCATGGCATTAAAATGGCCTCCCCTGACAGATTTCTGGAGTTGGCCAAAGTAATCATAAAATGTACATCCTGCTGCACATGTGAAGTGCCTTCCCATCCAGGGTAACACAGAGTAACTCCACAACAGAGGAGTATTTAGCAATAAGGTTAACAGACTCAATACAGTGGAGAAATATGGCCAGAAGTTATAAGGAAGTGTGTTTTGGACTTACATACCATAGACTTATCTGTGGTTTTGAGTACGAGTTGTCATCTGAGAGTATTCACCAGGAAGTTTGTCTGGATATAATGAGAGGTCAGATCTTTTTTTATCTACCTGCTAAAATCAAAGATGTTTAGTGTAAGTTGCTACTCTTGAAGAGTAATTATAAATTCATCTGTTTTTTTGATTCAGCAAAGTGTGTGTTCAGTAGAGTGGAATTAAACCTAATGAGGAACTTGCAAGCTCAGTCTGTCCAACCAGCCTTGATGTGCCAGAGGTCAGAAGTTCCCCTGACCAAGCTATACAGGTGTTTAAATCTCACTGGTGGGTTTTTTTTCCTCTTTTCTAACATAATTGCTAATGGAGTCTGAGAAATATTTTCTGAGTAAATACAGTAGCCTGTTTTCACCGCTGAAAGTATGACTTGGGAGGAATCTTTGTTCTGTAAATACAAGTAATGATGTTAGAGATTTGCCTAGAATAATGAAGACAGTTTAGGGAGAATTAAAAAAAAACATCAGTGTGAGAAATGAAAAAGATGTATTATACCAATAGGTTCATTCTACCTTGTAGGAAAGAACAGAGAAAAAAAAATCTAGGTTCTCTTGTTACCCTTTTGGTACCTTTCCTTATTGATATGGAAATGCTTTTGAAATGTTTCAAATACTGCTCTATATTTTCTAGATAAGTAGAGAACATACAGAAACAATGTCTGCTTTCCTCTCTTTGCTTTTCTTTGTTTTTTTCCATTGAATATGATAGAATACACATTCAGAGAGGGATTATTTTGTCCTGATTCCATACCAGCCGAATATATATTTATTTTTTTTACTGAAGATTTCTGAGAACTCTTGAGATAGCAATTTTAATTAATGGCCCAATTGTTAAGAATATACCCACTCAGAGAAGCATTCTAAACACAATTGTAAAGGTTAATTGTTCAGATATAATTAGAGCCATACTCTATCCTCAAAAGTGCTTGTGAATTTCTACAGTCACATTATTTAAATCATTTAAATCTATCTTGGACTAATGCCATTATCTCTAAAATCAAAATCTGCTCCATAGACTTTGGTTATCTTCTTGCTTGTGATATTTTTATTCTGTTATGATGTCAGTGTCTTCATGGTAATAGCGAAACTGGTCTTCTCTTTAAACAAACAAACAAACAAAACCTGGGCAAACTCTTTAGAGGAGAAATTAAACAATTGCTTCTCTCTAGTGGTCGTTCCCTTCAGACTTTGAAGCAGAAGGCAAAGCCTGTTTTCTATGCAGCAGTTTCCTGAAGATTAACTGCAAAATAATTACTACTTTTCAGTTATGTGAATAAGTGAGACACAGGCAAGCATAGTTGGAGGGGTGTTGAAAGACAGGGAGGAGGTGATGGTGTTAATGAAAAAGAAGTGAGTGGTAAATGCACATTAAAGACCCAGGGATATTAACCTTTGACTTGCACATGTTGTTTATTTCATTCTTGATTAATGTTTTTAAAATTTAGAAGGAAAGGCACCTTTGGTCCTTTTAAACAATGCACACCTTCAGTAGAACACTTCTTTGTTTTGTTTTTTTATTGGAAAGGGGAAAATCAAATTATGCTATTCAGGCTCCCAGCCATTTGACTGCATTTATAGCAGTAGTTGATGGCCTCTTATTTGGAGCCTGTGTGGTTTCATTGGGAGTGCAACACATGCTGCATTCATCCAGAGGATTAACTGAATTCTCTGAATTAGGAGGGTGACCTTGTTGAACGCAATGTGTTTGGACATGTGAGGTATTGGTTCTCCTTGCTTTTTAGGGAATTTTGGGGTTTGGGCTTTTCTTTTTTCTTTTTTTTTTAATTCCCTGAAGTTTGTAGGCTAGCTTATCCATGTTCCCTTTCTCATTTATGATTTTGTGTGAGTACTGACAGTATTCTTTATGTGACAAGATGTCACTGTCTTTCAGATACCAATGAAACCAGTGTTTTGTCCTTAAAAACACAAACAACAAGTATTAGACAAAATTCTGCCTCTGCCACACCTGTAGGGTCCTGCTGCTTCCCAGTGGAAACCACTTGCAAGAATCCAGTCAGGTTTATAAACCTTCTGTCATGCATTGAGAAAGGCTAGCTCTAGGATGGATGAATTGGGCTCAGTAGTACTCTGCTGACAGTCTTATTATATTTCTCATTTTAACTCTCAGTAGTGAGTAAATTGTCATCTTTGTATGTGACCTTCTTATATTTCCAGAGCAGAATCAGTGTGATCAATGCAATTTACTTGATATTGGTATTTTACATGAGACCCTTAAAAAATCAAATTCCCACTTTTCAGTGTGAGATATTAAAAAACACATTTTTTAAGGTTGTTAAAGGTCTTTGGGTACCAGGTTCCCATTGAATTGTACATGACTCTGCTGTAGCTGGGAAATTCTAACCCCAAAGGTCTTGAAGGGGAAACAATCCCCATTTTCATCCAATCCTTAATCCAAATTTCTTTTAGCAAAACAGCATAACAATATAGAGATACTGTTTTTTTCTGTGGATGTTTCTCCTTGCATTATGTGACTGAAATGTCTCCTACATATTCACCTACAATGAGCTTTGGTTTGAAAAATCAGCATTATTAAATGTTTTTTAGTGTTGTAGACTTTAGTCTGTTTGCATAGCATGCAGTTTTATTTCTGTAAACATCAGATATTCATATCTGTTATTTATGTAAATTTCTCTGTCTGCTATAGATTTGCAATCTTTGCATATTCTCTATTGAACTTTGATTATGCTGTTTGTAAAACACAGACAAGAATTTAAAGCCCATTCCTGGTGATGATGAAGCATTTTCTTGCTTCTCAGAAGTATACTTAATCTTTTAATTTTATCAGAGGTGGAATTTAAATAAATACATCTGGAAAGCTATCTGAATGAGAGTGTTTTTGTTTCTTAAGGATCTTTCAGTCAACGTAATATGATTGAAAAGAGCTGCTGTGTGTGGGAGTAGTGGCGTTTGAACTGCTGATTGCTGCCAAAGGTTACTGGAGTGAAGACAAATGAATCCTTCAAGGCAATTAAAAGTAATATAATTGATGAAACAGAAGCTGCTAATCCCTTCCAGTTTCATATAACTTAAGATTTAGGGCATCATGCCAGAGACATAAGCTGCAGAAAAGGTGAAAGCCACTGCTGGAAGCTTTGTACAAATGGTGTCTTTTGGGGAGGAAGGAGGCCCAGGAGTTTATCACACTAATGCTCTACACACTCTGGTGGCTCCCTATTCAATTCAGAATACACTTTGAGGTCCTGATCCTGCTGTTCTTAATGGACTAGGGCCTGTTTGGAGACCACCTTTCCATTTTCACCTGGGATGCACAGGTTTAACAAAGATGCTGCTGTGATTATTGCCCAGTGTGAAGCTGGGGCCAAAGGCTGAGAATACTTCAAGTATGGCTTGAACAACCAGCAAAGGTGAGAGTGAGCCTGGACTGCTTATGGCATGTTGTGAAGACCAGAATTTTCCCTATAAATCTTCCCTCAGTGGAGAGATCCAAATTAGTTTAATTCTCATAACAGGAAAGAAGTGAAAAGAGGAAAAGTGTGAAGTGGTAGGATAAAAAGCATGGCAAGAAAAAAAGCCAGGGGAATGTAATAAGCATGTGCTGTTCTGGAAAGCAGGCTGATTTAAGAAAAAAATTAAACTTTCTGCTATTAATATAATTTGCATTGGAACAACCTTAAAATAGACATCTTTCCCATTTTTCTTGAAAAAAAAAAGGATTAAAAAATAAAGAAACCATCTCTGATTTTTATCAATTTTTTAATTTTTTATTTTGAGACTTGCATGTTGTCTCAGGTTCAAGTATCAGGTTTCTGTGCTCTCACAAAAGTGCATATAAACTACTAGCTAGTTGAAGGGTCATCACTTTGGGTCTGCTAGGAGCAGTGTGGTTTCTGTGTTAGCAAAGAAAAGTTTAAGAGGAAAGAACAGCTGAACACAGAGGTTGGAACATTCCGTTGGCAGAAACTGTTGCTGCCCTAAGCAGGTCAGAGGAACTTTTAATATATAGAATTTTTAGCTTACTGTGTCACACCCAGAGCTTGGTTCTGTAACATTTCTTACTATGCTTCTACTTTATATTTATACATAGTCAAAAAAAAAGGATCAAGTTAGGTAAGCCCATGTAATTGGTAAATGTCCATGTAAATCAATCTTGGCTCTCTGTAGGTTTGTTGCTGTAGGAGGACCTCAGCAAAAGATAGTGGATACAACTGCCCCAGCTGCCTCACTCCCGGTGCCAGCTCAGTGGGACGTGGACATCAAAGTCACTTTGAGCTTCTTAAATATTACGTATTTTGACACTCAAAGAAGCAGGCTTACAGAGCAAAGCAGGATTTTTTTTCTCTGAAATTCAGCACATTTTTACTCTAGCTAATCTATGAGGAAATTAATGCTGTGGGAAGCAGGTATTTTTATTGCTGGCGATGTGTGCAGTGTGTGCTTCTCCTGTAACATAGGGGTTCAGAGAATGTAAAATGTCTTTAGTTATATCAACTGTGGTTTTTTGAGGTTTCCCAAGATAATATTAAGAGGAAAAGCTCACATGGTGTTCATCTTTATAATGATCTCTTCTCTTATCCATTTCCTTTAAGGGATTTCTCTAGGTGCACAAATAGGTCAAGGCCAATACATCGTATTTAAAAAATAGACCTCAAAGCAGAAGTTTGCAAAATGCCTTTCATCCTCATCCTTCTCCAATCTGACCACCACTCATAATCTTTTCTCTACTGAGGGCATCTCACATTGTAGGGATATTTGCTGCACCTTCAGCCTCTGGTCCTCAGGTAGTGATCTATTAGCTCCAGCACTGTGGTGCCAAGTTGGTACTTGTTAGCCATTAACACCACTGGAAGATCTTGTTGTCTCTGAAGAGTTGCAGGACTGAGTATCTGAGTCCTTCAGAGAAGAATGGACACCAGCCTGCAGCAAGGCTGCTGCAGTGTCACTGGGGCTGTGGTGGGTGACAGTTCAGGACTGTATCATGCAGAGCCGTGGTGTGAGCACAGGTACAGCCTGTGTCAGCAGTGCTCCCCTCTGCTGCCAGTGCAGCTTCACCCTGACCCTCTCTTCTCTCCTATCTGCTCCCTGGGATATCCATCCCTGTGTGCTATGCCTCACTTCCATCAATATAATGGGAAGCTGATTTTCCAGCTCCAGGCAGTTGCACGGATTGTGGGCCACATAACTGTTTCTGAAGGCAATCTTCCTAGAAACCTGCCTGGAAAGATGTGCAAGTGCTCTTGGCCAAGGTTGAACAAGGTCCAGTTTTCCCTCATTGTAGCTCTCTGTGTGGCAGTGGCAAAAGTAGGGGACAAAGCAGTGAGGTACTATGAGAAAAAATACTCTTACTTAATGCATGTTGAGCTAAATACTGGAAGCTGTTACCTGTGATAACACCTGGAGCAGAGGTTGCATCAGGTGCACACAGCAGTGCTGTGTCCCAGGGAACCCACCATCCAAACTTTCACAGAGATACCAAAGTAACAACGATCACATGAATAGTTGGAGATGGTGATGGGGTAAAGGGAGAGAGGTTAAGCTGGGACACAGGAAGGGAAACAGTCTTCTGCTGGCAGAGGATAGACTGGACCAACTACTCATTGTATAAGGCAGTGAGACAAAAGACTTGATAGAATGGTGTCTATTTTTAGTAGAAAGAAAATCGCTTCTACATCTTTTACATAAGCAGGGGAGTGCTATACATCTTTGTTTAAAATGAAGGATTCAATTTAGCTATCCAGTTCAACCAAAATGCCTGTAGATTTCATGGATATCTATAGCTCGCTGGTTCCTCTGTCCAGCCTGGCGTTATTGAGACAGATTCCAGCTGGCTATATTTCCAGGAATGCCCCTGTCCCCAGGGCACTCTGGCAGCATCCCATAAACACTTAGCCAGAGAAACTGCGGCCTGCGTTGTGGTGCAGGAACGGTCCAGTTTAGCTATCAGCTGAAGATGAATAACGAGAGGGCTCTTGGAGTGCCTTTAATTCTGAGTGGCTTTATTGCAGGATCTTCACCCAAAGGAGAGGCAGGAATCCAGGAGGGGGAGGGGCCCTCAGACACAGCCTTAAGTGTTATCACGTACAACCAATCACCAGGGGGTCTGGGGGAGTATAGGGAAGATCCAGAGTTACTTGGTCCTATGGGATGGGAAAGGAAAGGGGCCCAGGAGATAACAGGGAATAGAACAAAGGCTCTTGGGGGGAGAGAGGAGATGATGGACACCAGCAGTGGCTACTCTGGTTTGTCCTGGGCTAAACCATGGTTACTTCACCTTCCAGGGGTTTCTTAGCTCCTTTGAACTTTCTCCACCAGTTATCTTTCTCCTTTTCTAAGTCTTCTCCCCCTGGGGTCTCTAAGGACACATCCATGGCAGCTACATCTCCCCCTTCTGTTTTTCCTAAAAAGGCCCGTTGGATGAAGGACAACAAAAGATTTTTAACACAATCGAGAACACACAAGGCAATGACAATTGTCAGTAACACCCACAGAATTGAGCGGAGGATCTTGACCCCCCACCCTGAGAGTCCCCACTGGTCCATTAAGTGGTCCAGCCAATCTTTGCCTTCCGTCTTCAGGTGGTGAAGTTGATCTTTCATTTGTTGGAGAGTTTTGCAGATGCTTTGGCTGTTGGAGGATAAGTTCAAGCAGCACATGCCTTCAAACTCTTCACAGCCATGCCCGTGGGCCAGTAAGAGGAAGTCAATAGCTGCTCAGTTTTGGAGCATTGCTTGCCTGGTGGTCTCCTTATCTTCTAGGAGCTGTGTCAGAGCACTCGAGGTCAGATTGGCTTGCTTACCCAGCCAGCACTCCAGGTGAGAAAGCTCACCGAGGGCCTTAGCTGCGGCTGCCCAGGGTATAAAAATAGAGGCAGCTATCCTTTTGGAAAATGACCAACTGACAACTTCGCTGTCACAATTTGGGTCCAAATCTTGGATTTGCCTTTTGTGATGTGTCAATTGGGATTTGTTCTGCCAATTCAGGATTTGCGTTTTGTCAGGTGCCAGCAGGGTAAGTTTTCCAAGAGTGCAAGGACCCCCTTTAAGACGAGAAGGTATTCCGGCCCATACTCGGTCTCCACAGATGAGGAATACCCCATTAGGGAGAACTTTGGGATCTTTGATGAAGTTGGACCATGTGATTTCAGTATCATTACACCATATGGAATCTGAGTAAGACTTTTTATCAATTGGTGAGACATCTTTGTATAGTCCTCTCTTTCGAGGAGAATCTTGCTGATTATATACAGGGTTAAAGTGAGTGCAATAGTGTGGTTTGGCCGACCCCAACAAGTCTAACTCTTGGGGTTTGGAGCTCTCATGAGGAAGGGTCCTCATCCATCTGTCCCAGCTATGGGCTGGGTGAGCTCCTCTGCCCATCGCTTTGAAATCCAGTAATGGCCTGGCAGCTGCAGCATGTTCTTCTGCAAACTCTGAGGATTGTGGGGAGGCCATGAGAGACCCAGGGAAGGGTGTCAATTCCCTGCCTGTGTCATGCATGGCCTGGACTGCACTTTGGAACAGCAACACTAGGTCTCATTTGCAGTGATGTAATGGGGCAAGGCAGGGGGCAGATCCCCAGCCAATCTGGATTTCAGTCTCAGAGGTGACAGTTCTGGCTGCATGCACCAAAGTTGTTATCTTGTTACCATAACAACATGGAACATCCTCTGCAGTCCAGGCACTCCATGCCTGGTGTGCAATGCTCAGCAGTTGCTCTAACAAGATTCACTTTTATTTTATTCTTGTATTATCTATTGTTTGGGATAGAGAAGGAACATAGCTGTTGGGTTTTCTGACGCATTTTGTCAGCTTGTCTTAAAACTCCCGGGTACAAGGGAATGGAATGTCCAGATGGCACTGTTTTGCATTCCTGTTTTGAAGATTTGGAAAATAAGTGCATGGCATGTGTATATGCCTGGACAGAAAACACATGCAAAAATCAATTTAGCATATCTGGGAGTTGAATGTCACAGTTATTTGGTTTTTTTTTTGTTTTAATCATTGTTAGTAATACAAAATATTGATGGGTTTTTAAGTGTGGTGTCCCCATAGTATGAACTGACTGAAAGTTAGTCTGCTCTGTCAGTAATGTGACAAATTATTAGCACAGACCATTCTTTACTATAAAGTTTAAACCCTCCCAATGTTTTGTTAAAGGGTCAGGGTCAGGAATAACATGCCTTTTATTCTCTGTGCTCGGTCTGTGCTCTCTTATTCTGCCGACACTGAAGAGTCATGGCACAGAAAAATGTGAAAGAAGACATCATTCCTGTTGCGTGACATCCCTAGCATTCAGGAGGACTTTTGTGTGCCTAATGTTTCATACAGGCACAGTTCTCTACCATTAAGTCAAATTCTGTTACCTTTATTTTATTTACTACCTCACTATTTGTTAGTACTTAATTTCTATGGGACCTGACTTTTACCCTAACTCTCAAAAAGACCAAAACCCTTTTAAGGTGACTCCAATCATCTTTTAACACCTTGTCCTAAAATGCTCTGAGGGTTATTGCAAAGCAAGAATAAGAAAAGGTTTATTTTTGAAATAATGAGAAATGCATATTATGATTTTATTACACTTTTCTCAGTTGGCTGGGTAAAATATTTTCCTGATGACATTTCTGAAGGAGGCAAGAAAATTCTTGTTCAAGAGTAAGTTTATATGCAATGAGAAGCTGGAATAGCAACAGCAATCTTTGTAAATCCTAATGAAAGCCATAATCCAGAGGAGTAAGTCTGCTTCATAACACTAAATCATTATAATTGCCACCTACTCTTTCAAACCCACAGACCAGCAACTCCAAAGTGCCGACTCCCTGTTTAGATATACCAAAGTCAAGAAATTTTCTCTCTGTGTGTATATATATATATATATATATATCACCCACTTATGATTTCTAACTCAAGCATCAATGTCAGAAATTTAACCACAATGCCTTGAGGGCAGATGGTCAGCATATTACTTTACTATTCAGCTGAATCAGTGCTCCCTCCAATTGGTTTCTTCATTCAACATGCTTTCCTGTGTGCCATTAAGCTAACCCTGGCTCAAATCCTCACAAATAATCATAATTCCCTTTAAATATTTTGAGGAAATTTTTGAATTTGCCTTCCTTGAGTAATAGGATGCATTGTACTCCTGCAATATATTTTTAGTATTCCGTATTTTTTGACTTTGAGACAATAGTTTTCATATTTACCGCCTTGGTGGACTAGCAATGGGATGTTTGCTATATCATGTTGCACTTGTCAAATGCTGCCTCTGTTATTAGCAGGACTCACTGCACAATATAGTAATTTGAGGCCAACAACAACAACACAGAAGGAAACCTCTTTCTCCTGTGTGACCAAATTACAGTCTGCTAAAATCAACAAACAATAAGCTAGCTATGTTTTGAAGACTTCTAGAGTAATTCTGGTGCCTAAGCAGTCCAAAAGTTAGGTACTCATTTTCCAAGTTCCAAAATGCTAACTTCATCTTTTTTCAATCACATAATTAATTGTACCAGAATAGGCTTTTAAAAATTAAAACTATATTATCATGAGGTATTTTAGTATTTAGTATTTTGAGCACTGAATGAAATATATGTACCAAATCTTTGTTTTCTAAAAAGAATAGGACAAAGGCCATGCACTCGAAAATACAGTGCTTAATTTTTTCAGTGTTTATGTAATCATTTCTTGATTTTGGGCAACTATTCCATGCTACTACTGCAATGAGAGTCATGCTAGATAAAAAAAAATTAAGAAAAAGAAAGTGAATTCTCAACCTGTTTGGGTGAGAAAATTTAGCTAAGTTCAAGTCTTGGGAACAAAGGAAGTGTTAACACTCCTCTGGGCTGCTCTCCCACTTCAGTTAAGAAGCTGTGAAAAAATAGACTCTTTCAAGGCTTGAATGTGAATGAGTTGAACTCTCCTGTAACTAGGAAATCTTTTCGGAATCAGACAGAACTGAGCAGGTTTTCAGTTGGTCGTATCCCGTTCATTCCCTCACTCCTTATCTTCCACATGCTGATTCAGCTTGTAACAGAGCATGTTAAGGCTTTTGAAGTCTGATCAAAGATCCCACACTGGCTGCAGAGAGGCAGAAAAGAAGGAAGGCACCTTGTCTTTTGTGCTCGTCCTAGTTGCAAACTTTGCTGCTCCATCACTGTCATCTAAACCAGAAGCAAAAATGCAAATTCCTCTGGAACTTGGATGGTATTTTAGTTGTTCAATTATGACTAATCCAAGAGGTTGGCTAGTGCTAAATGATTTTGTTCTTTCTGTTCATATGCTGATTGCTTCTCAAGTCCTACTGCCTCAACTCTCCAATCTTAACTGAAGCTTCTATCTAAAATGCCTTACAAGAGATATTGCTGAGTACACCTGTATCACTGCTCATGTGGGAAGAAAAAATTACCTGGCCCATGTCTAGCAACCACAACTTATGAACCGCTGATGCATTTTGACATTTTTAGTCTTCCCATGTCATTGGAAAAATGAGGGAAGGGGAAAGCATCTTGTCATTAAATTTTGCTCTCCTAAGTATGATCAAAAGCCTCCTTTTTGTATGGGGTACATGTAGCTCACCAGCCAGGAAGGAAGGACTGGTAGGGAACGACTTTGCCCATGCTGAGTCATATTTTGAAAGAAACAGAAATATTTCAATAGTCTCTGGAGTGATAGTAGTAGCTTAAGGTACACTGGTAAAGCAGCCCTGGATAAACTATTACAGTTTTCAGTTAACAAACTTAAAATTATCATCAAGATACATTTTTCCTTTGAGTTTGGAATCAGCTGGACAATGTCTATATTTTTGCCAATAGGTGCTCTTCTATTTATTTTGACTCCTGAGAGTACCTGGATGTTCAATTTTAAATCAGGGAGGTAACCTTGATTTTTTTTAAAATCAAATACTGGGTCATGAGGCAGAGACTCAAGCTACACCTTCAGCTCACCACTGTTAGCCCACAACTTTCATGGAGTTGTTGGTGTTTTTATGTTTATTGCTGTTTTTCCACTCCTTTCACTTATCCCTAAATTGATGGGCAGGATAGGGTTTTTAGTTCTGTTCTTCTTTTGAACTACTCCTCAGTTCTTGTGAGGAAGAAGAGATGGGTCCTATGCCTGTTTTTTATGCCACAAAGCTTTCTGCAGGGGCAGCCCTTGAAAGGATATCATGAAGTCCTTGGTAGATGTGTATATAACTAGGTCCCTGTGCCTTTCTCTTTGCTTCATAGGCCTCATCTCCGCCAGGAAAGGTTATGAAAGATTTCTCTAACTGGACACTGGTGTAATTTTGCTGCCCAGCTCTCTTATTACTGAGAGTTTCTCACTGTCCATATCTGATGTAAGTACTGACATGTACCAAGCTGACCAAAAATGCTTTGACTAGTCATCAGCACAGTACCCCAAAGCTGGTATTTTTCACTTTTCTCAGTATTATTTTTTCCTGCAGAGGAAAAAGCTAATGGTTTCTGTATGGCTTCTGATGCAGGGTAAAGGCTGCATCCCGCTGTCACTTCATTTCAATTCACATTGCATCTTGTGATTGCATGTGCAGTGCAAAAATTATTATTTTTATTATCTGCAGCATGGCAAACACTGAGACTGCTGATCTGCAGCAAGCTCTGCATCAAGCCTAGCACTGGGTTGTCCCAAGTCTGTGAAATGTGGGCAAAGTTCTGGGCAAAGCCTGGGGTCTGCAGAGTTCTGTTTTCCTTCACAGCCTTTTATTTAAATGGCTGCTGATAAATGAGGTACAGAAAATGGCATTAAAGTGACTCATGATGTCAGCAAACATTGCTGCATGGAAATGTCACATTGCTGACATGCACAGTGAGAAAAGGATCCAGCATTGGCTGGGGTATGCAGTCAATAAGGAGAATTGATCCCTGGTCCTTTCCTGCCTTTTGCAGAACAGTTCTTTTGACCAGGAGAGATAAGGAGAGAAAAAGAAACACATAGTTGCATTTATCCTTGTTAATAATTTTTATATAAAACAGAAATAAATATTTTTGTGACCTAAAATACAGTGCATTGAAATGTTTTCTGGTAAGAGTGATTAGAACAGCATGTTATAGCGTCTGACGAGCAACATGAATTAATTGACAACCAGCTGTTGAGTCTTACATATTTGATCTGTTTCTATTCCTTATGTTTTATTAATGCCATCCTTTAGTTCTAGTAATGCCTGATTCTGTGCTTCTCAGTCAGCTACTGAGAAATTAATTTTCTGGGACTTGTTCCTAAGGAAGAAATGATGTGGGATTGAACCTGTCGTTCCTGAGGAGCATTAACCAGGCTTTGGTCTTGGGAGAACTCTTTTAGATCCCTCCATGCAACACACTTTTTATAATGATAATAACATACAGTAAGAAACATATTCTGTGAGCTTTGTAGCTTTATATTTTGCTACACTGAAATCTGGTAGGAGAAATAGGACCACAGTTGGGACTTTGTGATAGTGCATGGTGTATGCGTGGGGCCAGGTAGGGAGCCTTGCCACAGCCCAGAGCCACTGCCACTGCCACAGATCCTGTCACCAGGTGTAGAATTCCCTTTGGTCTGTCCCGGTGTCTGCATACAGAGTCATTAAAAAACATGTTGTGAAGGAAAGGGCATATGGAGGCAGGAACCATGGCCTGACCTGATGAACTTTTCATTTCATTTAGGCTGCTTTAGCTGCAGCCAGGCTTGGCAGAGAGGGAGTGCTTTTTCTTCTGCATTTTTTCTTTTTTAATATCTTTTTTTTTTTTAATTCTTCTCTTTTCATTTGTATTTGTTTCAAAATATACTTGATTTAAGGCTAACAGATTCTACTAGTGGGATGGTTTCTGGGGAGGTCACCATTAAGGCAGAATGGGCAGTCCAGATTTAATGAAAATAAATGGCATCCACTCATGTGTAACCACCTCTTATAGAGAACCTTACCTACGTGTTCCTTGGTGTTTCTGTGATATAATAAGCCATTCAAAGTCTCCCCTTTATTTATCTTACAAGCAAGAGATGACACTTCTGAGAATGTTTTCTCAATTTGTCTTTAAAAGCAAACACTTGAAAGGGGGCTCTGTTTCTGCAGTACAAACATCACAAAATTTGGGCTGCAAGGGTGCAAACAGCAGACTGTAAACCTTATGCTGTTTGTCTTTGGGATAGCATACCTTACAATGTCAATATATCGTCTATTAATCAGATGAGTGCTGTGTCCTTTTGCATGAACCATCTATAAATTATGCTCTCCCTTTGTGTTTTAAAAGCAGTTTTAACCTGATGTTTTAAAACACAGATGTATTGCAGAATTGGTGTCACACAACATGTCTTCATTTGTATTTACTGTGTTGCACCACAGAACTATTTTGTTTTTACACTGTAATGTACATTTGTGAGATGCTTTTCTGAAGTAAAAGTACACAATGCTTTAAAAATATTGCTTGAGGAAATAATTTTATTAATCCTACACACAATATCCTTCCTGTCATATAGTGGAATTTAGATGGCAGAATCAATAATGTTGTTTTCACATGGGAATTGCTAATACACAAATTAGTGCATGGTGCTTCTGTACTTGGTAGAAAAGATAGCCTGTGTTCCCTCAGCCTTTTATTGCTGTGCAATCAAAGAGAATTATGGACATAAAAATCCCAGTAAAATATAATGGAATATTTCATGAATTGCAATGTTTACTAACAAGAGAAGAAGTTGCTCTTTTCAAGTCATGGCTGAACAGAGCAGCAAGCAATATTTAGGGTAGTAATAAAAGGCAAATTATCAGTGTTTTCCTTTAAAGCCTATCATGGAGGGAAACTAAAATCTAATGCAATCTGGTAGCATTAATTCACACTCTTTATAGTGTAGTGTGTGAATACTGGAATACTAATGGTTCATCATATTTATTTCACATAGCAATATCTTTTTGTTATTGAAAATGTAAAGGGACATAAATTAAATATAATGAAATAATTTAATTTCTAATGGTTACAGAATGATCTAAATATACCGAACAAGACCCTGTGATTGCCTGCTCTAGTAATTGCTCAGTTGTATGCTTATTTTCATAATCAATGCATTACTGAGACTATCTTTAGTGGAATTTATTGCCTCATTTTCAGTTTCATGCTACTTAAATATGCAGTAGGCAGTCCCACAGAAAATTGTTATCTGTAGAGCAAAGAATCATGGTATCAGAGGTCAGAGCTCCTTGTTTTCATTCCTTTGAAATCACTCTTTAATATTCTAAAAGTAGTGGTTTCAGTTCGCCTATTCAGGTTTGTGGCTAAATGCCAGCACACTTACTTAAATTTACTTCATTGCTTGTTGTGAGATAAGGATTAGGAGTAGGCAAAGCAGGCTCAAACTTTATAAAGTACAAAGAAGTTTTATTAATATATCTAAGACAAAGGGAAAAAGAAAAAAAAAAAACCAAGAAAAACCAGAACAAACTCCCCAGACCACCCCTCCTTCCCCACCTCTCCATTTTATTCTCCCTGACAACATACAAAAGACAACACTTCGACTTCCAGTCAGTTTACCGCCTCAGAAACAGCTCTTGTACCAGTTCATTTAGGGAGAGAAGTTTCTTTTGCTTACACCATGGATCTTCTGTAAGAAAAATACAGTTTTTATGGGTCTTCTGCCTCACCATTAACCACCGCCCGGAGCAAAGTCCAGCTTAATGGTGGATCCCTCCCACACCAGTAGCCTTCCCACAGCCACTTGGGTGGGTTATGAACAGTCCACAGGGTACCTGTTTTAAGGATGCCTAGTTCAATTGCAGCAACAAAGAAAATCCCTTCTTCTGTGCTTAGCAACACAGGTTCTCCTGACAACTCAGGTTCTCTAGCATTCTCCCCGGGACCAGGGCTCTGGGTCACAGCCTCTCCTCTCTCTTGGTTCTAGTTTCTCATCAGGCTGTACTTTTTCAACACTTACTTGTCTGTACTTAGGTATTTCAGTTCATTGGCTGCAATAAGAACCTCACATCTCTCTTTGGACTATATCTTCATATATTACAGAGAATTTATTAGCTCAGTCCCCAACCATGGTTCTCCAAAAGAGTTTTCAGCTTCACTCTTGAAGCAACTTCCCATGCACCCCCTTGTGAGTATCAGTTCTGCTTTCCTCACTGACTGTAAAGTCTCTGCGCTGCACTATGTAGATGTCCTCACTCGTTCCTCTCTCTGAGAGGAAGGATGGGTGTCTGTGAGTTTAGTCCAGGCATGGAGAGAGTTAATCTCTGTCTCTCTCTCTCCGGCAGTGTAAGGATCACGTGCTCTTTGCCGGGCTGTTTGAACAGGTCTGAGCTGGTTGCCAGACGCTCTCAAGAGTCTCTCTGCTTGGCTCTGCCAAGCTGGCTCGGCCTGGTGGGGCCATCTGGGCCCGGGGTGACAGGGCAGGGCCTGGCCCGAGCTGGATGGAGTCCGGCCCGGTCCTTGCCTGGCCCGGGTCTCCCTCTTGTGTAGCTGACACACCGGCTGCGCTGGATCTGCTGAAAATTCTAATCGTTTCCTCCCCCATGCCTGCCCGGCTGCAGCGGCATGGCTGCTCTAAACTTCCCTTCCCCCCCCCCCATCCCTCCTTCGGAAGGAGGTGGGAGGGGGCCTTACCAGCGAGAGAAGCAGGAGCTGCTCCTCTCTACACAGCAGCAGCAGGTCCAAAGAGAAAGAGCGTCAGAGAGTCTCTGCTTATATATGGTTTTTTTCCTCAAAGGCGGATCACTTTTTAATTGGTTTACCTACCTATCAATCCTTAAAACTACCTGATCATTGGCTCTCTCTCGCAGGAAGGAAGTTGTATTCCTTCCTGCAGCACAGATCTCTTCCTAGATTTTGACCCCTCTGGCCTAACCCAGGACAGGCAAAAAGCATGTAATTTGCATTTAAAGTACAGCTTTCCTGCATTGCATCCCTTTGAATATATCTTTTGGGTAGTGGACATTTATCACAGAATTCTTCTTGACTCTGGAAACAGTGCAGAAGGTAGCTGAAGAACCTTTGTAACTGTGCAGTACAAGGCAATAAATCTTAAGCTGCCACAGGATTACTATGGTAACCATCCTGGCTGTTGGTCTTCCAGCCACACTGAAAGGTAGGTTCAATTTTCAGCTCGTCAACTCCTCTCTGTGATTTACTTGTTGACACTGCACATTTGATGTAGTGGTGTTAATTCCCTCTTGCAGCACAAGGGACTAATACTGACACTATTTTATATGGCAACGCGCAGGAGAGACCCCAGGAAATCATTTAAAATTGTAGAATTGCATTCCTGTCAGCAAATACATAAAGTGGCATAAATTACCGGATTTCGAATCCTGTTTTAAGCTGCTTCAACTTCATATGGAAGGAGGAACTGTCTTCACATGGCAGCGTGCAGTATGAGTTTAGAAATGAGGTTAAAATTGCCTACTTACTTAAACGTTTATAGGAGGGGATACATGCAGGTCATCCTGGGGTGTGTATTCCTGTGCTTGCACTCTTCTTCAGTTCCTTACTACAGAGATGGAGAGGGTTTTGGCATGCAGTGGGGCGATTTGTCTTTTTTGTCTTGTAGTATTCTCCATGGAAATGATCTGTGGTTTTGAATAAGTATGGCAAATGCTGTTACGCCTCAAAACAGATTACTTGAAATGTTATGTTTTCCATTTACACACCCACTTACTTTCTACCTAGGGTAGGCTGAGGCTGTGTCAGGTGAGCCAAAGAACCCAGGGACTGCTGACTGACATCTTGATATTTTTGTTTTTGGAGCTGTCCCCCAGCTTTCTGGGGTCAATCCAAATAAGAATGCTGTTTAAGTGAGCTTAAAGTCCCTTTGTTGCTGAAGAAAGGAGAGAAACCCTTATTAGTTTTTAACACTGAAATACATTCAGGAACACTGAAGCTCCTGAAGCCTGGTTTACTAAGAGTAATTGTGGGTGTGGATGAGCATGTGTCATATGGCATGAAGTTTGATCCTCTTGCATCTAGTTAGAAGTGAAATCTGGTTTTCTGAATGGGGATAAAGGCAATTTAGTCTCTGTTATCTCATCTTTGATATGAGTGGATTCTTCTTTGTGTGTTGAAAGCCAGACTCAGCATTTAGCTTTTCTCTCAGTGGGAGTACTGATCAAATTTAACATCTCTGCTCTAATTCCTGTCTTCAAAAATACTGTAGGAACTTAGTAGATTTTCGACTTCCTCTGTCTATCAAATTCAGTGGAAACTGACTGGTTGTTGCTAAAGGTAGCAGAAACAGGAGGGAACTTGTACCCCCTCACATATGCCACTCTATAATCATCTTTAGAAAAAGCCAAGGGGGGAAAAAACTCTGCATACAGCAATTGATATACTGTTAGTCCAGTGTCCTTTGAAGTGGAGCTTCTTGACTAGAAAAGGTGTGGCTCAGTTTGAAATAACTTTCTCAAGCCAAACCTTTCGATGCCTAATATTGTCATTCATCCCATTTTTGATTGTAAGGTGGATTTAAAGATTTTCAGCTTGAAGGGATCTTTAGATATCCATTTCTTCCTTTTCCTAAAATATTCCTTAAGATTCCTCTCAAAACAAGATATTCATATTAAAGAAATAAACCAACCAAAGCACTGCTGATAGTAGTGGTGATTTGAAGCAACATATCTGCATAAAATGTTACCCTTCTGCTGCTGTGAAGTATTCCACCTGCTGAAAAATATTTGTTTGCTCTCCTTGGGACATAACTGCTATTTATCTGCTGGTAATAATCACTTTGGTTAGTGTGAACACCACATGAAGATAACATGGAAAACCACCAAACTGGAAATGTGCTGTCCTGTACTCCTCCTCACAGCTGAATCTGAATTGTCTTCTGAATTATAAGAGCAGAAGCAGGAGTGGATCCCTCATCAGACAAGCAGTGGTTCAGCCCACATGCTCAAGTTTCTGTTCACTGAGAGATGGAGTAAGTGATCTCTAACTGGCTATACAGGCGCTTTTTTGGTTTTTATTTCCACTGGTGGGGATTAGTTGCTATTATTGGGAAGGGCAATTTTGCCCTTGGCTGGCTGCTGGATGCCCATCCAGCTGCTTCACTCTTCCTTGTCAACAGGATGGGGGAGGAAAATAAACTCATGTATTGAGATAAGGAGAGTAACTCACAGATTACCATCATGGGCAAAACAGGCTTAACTTGGGGGAGATTAATTTATTTTTCTCCTAGTTAAAAATGGAGTAGGACAGTGAGAAACAAAGACAGGACTAAAAACCACTTTCCCCATCTCCTTCTTCCCAGGCTGTTATGATCTAATTATTAAAGTTCTTTAGAGATATCTCTGCCCGAATTAAGGTACAAGCGAGACCAAATGCCAATCAATAGTATGAGTTTTATTTGATAGTAAATATGAGAGAGAGAAGAAAAGAGAGAAAAGAGGGAGTAGGGAGAAATAAGAGAGAGAGAGAGAGAGAAGAAAAGAGAGAAAAGAGGAAGTAGGGAGAAAGATGGGGGGGACAGAGAGGGACAGGGACAAAGAAGTATCACCACTCCGTGGGTCCCATTGGTGTTCCGATGTTCTCTTCAGCTGGTCTCAGTGGTGGAAGTCCCCCCGCAAAAGCACAGAATGCCATGGGTTGATATACACTCAGGCCAGGTGGAAATGTCCAGGCATGTCCCCCTGGGGGAGGGGGCAGCCTCTAGCAGCAGACTCTGCTTGCATCACGTGCAGTCCTGTGGTGCAAGGCGTCTGGGGAGCACTTTGGGGGGTCTGTGATAGATTGTGACTCCCCCTCAGCTGCCTCTCACGTGAGAGTCCCGTGGATGTGGCTTGTGGGGTTGGGGGGCTTCACAGCTGGGCCAGTTTGTGTAATGGAGGATGAGTGTGTATTGCCTCTGACCAGAGGTTACGCCATCCTCCTCCCCCCTTCAGCTGGGGGCTAGGGTTGTGCAAACTTGGCTTCTGTGAGCTGTGCTTTGCCCCCCACCCCAAACTCAGCCAGAAAATGATTCTCAGTACAGCTGGTGGCTTCAACCTCTGTAGACGCATTCCTTTCCCTCAGATTGAGATGATTGAACAATAGGCTTTTCCCTTTATCTAATCTCAGCAGTTTGGCTCAGTTCAAGGTCCCAGTCAGGTATCTTCAGGGAGGCTTCTCTGATCAAAACTTTATATCAATGTTTGAGGCATGAACTATTTTCAGTCTCTGACACAGGCTCAGTTCACTCTTAAGTGCTCTACCTCTTCCACCCCCCAGCTGGTGCAAGGGGATGGGGGTTGCAGTCACTTCATAATATTTAATCTCTGCCGCTCCTTCCTCCTCCCACTCTTCCCCTGCTCCAGTGTGGGGTTCCTACCACAGGATACATTCCTTCATGAACTGCTCCAGAGTGCTCCTTCCCATGGGCAGCAGTTCTTCACCAACTGCCCCTGCTTTGGTAATACCAGTCAAAGCTTATAGTGATCAGCACAGAAATTAAGACCAGCGCGTTTCCCTACAGGGCAATGACTAAGATATAAGACAAGTGGTGGGCACAAGAAGGTGTCAACTTCTGACTTTATGCTGGCACCATATGTGTGTTATATGTGGTGAAATGATGAAGAAATGTGTTTCTTCAAGAAGGATGTCCTGCAAAATTATCATGTCTTCCTTACCTTAATTAGGCAGATCATCCCGTGTGATGACTTAATCTCATGCTTGAGGATCAGTAGCATATTGTCATTTAGGACCATAGGCTTTATGAGAAAAGGCTGGAAGAATAGGAATGCTGCATTTTATAAGGGATAGCAAGAAGGAAAATCTGAGAAAGGAATAATGTGTTTTTGTTTAAACATTTGACGGTGATAAATGTTGGCTAGTGTTGCTTTCCAGACCACAGTTGCTTGAAGGCAGTAAAGCTGACTTTTTCTAGCAGGCCATAGCTAGAGCTTTGTTTGAAACATTGTTTCTTGGCTATGTTATTTAGTAGAAACTTAGTAAGCATCCATATTTTTACAGTCCTAAAACTCTATCTGGTCTGAGATTTCGTAGATATACGTACCTCTCTGGAGGTGGATTCAGTTCTTGTTGGAAAGCTGCTCATAATTTTCTTTGCATATTTTATGTATATCTCAAATTAGGAACATGCCTAATAAAAACCTGGTACCATTTTATAATTAGAGCTATGTTCAAATAATCTTTTCTAGAAAGGTGTTAAGACTTTGAAAATAGTGATGATTTCCTAGCATAAACATGGTAGATAATTTAGTAAAAATCTTATATTTTCTAGAATTGTACATCTTCAAAAATTTATCCTGCACCATAATGTTCGGTTCTGAAATCTGAACTTTTGTTTAAAGAGAAAATGGTCTCTTGACTCTTATTGCTGCAAAGACAGTCTTAAAAATTGTGAAGGGAAGTGTGTCTTCCTTCATGATCTTGAAAAGGTGAAATATGAGAACTTCATTTGAGAGGTTAACTCTGAAACTTAGTGCTTTGATAATTTTAAGGCTTGCTCAACTACTTCACAAAGGACAGTGCTGTCCTTTTTAGTGGATGCTGCTTCTTTGCTGGCCTGTACTATCATCATTAATAGCTATATTGATTCAGTCATTCATTTTTATATTTAATTCATTACAAAGTGCAACTACTGAAGAGGTTACATAATCCAGAAATCTCAGTGCACTAAATTGGAAGTTGGAAGAAGGAAGATATAAAATGCAAGCGACCCTTGCTTCCTCTTTATCACAGGAGATGTCTTTGTTTTCTTGGCGTTTCTGACATATTTTACACACTGTCATTTGGGTAGCTTTTGAATTTTGTTCTTCCCCTCCATCTCTACATGTTGCTGCCAGGAAATTTTTGTTTGTTTGTTTTGACAGTGTTATTGGCTCTATGCCATCAGATTCCAGCAATGCTGCAGTATTAGGAAACCAGTGACTATATAGAAAACCACGGGTGAAGGAGAGAGGACATCATTATTTTCCATGTTTTTGCAGTTACAGAGCTCTGATGCATTCACTAGCGCTATTTATATATGTGCCACTAAGTAGTCAATAATATCTCAGTTTTTAAAAAAACCATGGCTTAAAAGTTCTCTAATAAAATCCAAATGCACTGAAATGTGAAAGAGTTTCTTTTGTTTAAACATACTTCCTTTTGGTTTCAAAGACTACTGTCTCCCAATGATGGAGCTGTGGAAAGTAATTGTCTGCAAAGCAGATCTACAACAATTCTTCTTCCAAAGTGTAAAGCTTTGGAAGGGCTGGAAAATGGAGGTAGGTGGACATTTGAATCTTAATTCATGTGGTATATCAATAGATCACTGAAGTGTTAGAGAAGGAGGTCTAGGGGGATGAGAAATGGAACAGGTGCTTTACAGTACATGCAAGCATGAGCTGTCTGTCTTCAGGTTGGGAATGAGACTCAGTGCTCTGAGGTAAAGGATGCTTCTAGCAGACAATGTTTCTCATGCCCAGACATTTCACAGAGTGGGCAGGTGGCATGTAAGCATCCATGCTGGCCTTGGCTCCCTGGGAAGGACTGGCAGGGCCAGAGGAGCCTTATTTGAGGACATGCTTAGAAGAACTCCATGGTGGATAACCCATGCCTGAAGCACAGGGGTTTTCTGTATAATGGAGAAATGCATGGGGAGAAATGCAAAGGGTATCTGGGAAGGGATAAACTCCAGCATGATCATATGGTCACCTGTAGATTTAAAAAAAAATCCAATAGCTACTTCTTCTAAGAACAGAATTAATCCCCCACTATTACAGGCAGACAAGTATCACGTTGTGTATGATAATTTGAGTTCTCTTTATAACTTACTTCATTTGCAAATCATGCCATTTAATTTCCATGACATGCAAACCAAAGTTCCTGAGTGAAATATGTTTTTTTAAGAAAACTTAGACAGCAGAATAAAACAAGTACGAGGAGGTTGTTGTTCCATGGCTCTTTCCCTTTGGAGAACATACAGGAATGAGATTTAGAGAAGGGGGAGGCAGGGCTTGCACTAGAGAAGTGTGTGGTGGTGACTGACAACCAAAGCATGAAGAATAAGGGGACACATATTTTCAATTAACCATGTCCAAGATCAGGCCTTGAAAATATGAGATAGTCTCTATGTAAACTATGCATAATTTTTGCCAGTCTGTGTCCAAATGAGACATTATCACAATGTGCATTAGAATGGCTTGCCAGAGGCAAATGCTTGTGTGATAACTCCCCTAAGGGAATAAAGAAAAAAGCCAAACTTGCATGGTGTCAGCTGCAATATTTCATTTGTTGGCAGCCATTTGCCATTTGGGAAGCATGCTTTGCAAGTGTCAGAAACACACCCTTTACACCCAAGAAGAACAGACAGAGAAATGGAACATATTAAGCTATATATTTTTTGTTTGATTCTAATAATTTTTATAAGTCTTTTTCTTTTGGGGATCTTTATTACTCATGCATATAAATTTTCACTAATTTAACACATTGCTAGTCATCAGAGATACACAGTACTGCAGAGTCTAAATTTGTATCTGAATTGCCTTTTCTGTGATATTTTAATGATCTATTACAGTCATCTATACATTTTTCCATATGGATCTCTTTTAGTGGTAGGAATAATAAAGTGTTTGATTTGTACCTGAATCAAAGATGGATTCTGCTGATAAGAAAAATAAAAAATAGCTTAATTATAGCTTAATATTGGCTGGTGGGTATATCTGACACTAGACATAGTACAGAGTATCTTGTGGATGCTGCAGGTGTTTCCATTCAGGGAGGTGCAGCTGGTGAAAATACCTTGTCTTTGACGACATGGCAGGTTCCTCAGTTTCAATGAGCTAAATTTGCTAAGCTTGTTGATTCATGTGCAGTATTGCACTGCAACATTCTCCCAAAGTGAAATCAATTTTTTAGACATAGTCTGACAAATTTTCAGTGTGGAAGTATGTGTTTGCCCTGCATTCAGGTTCCAATTTCAGAAGCTCCATATTGGTCTGAAGTCTATGCTTTCTAACAGCTGTTAGACTGCAGACCTCTCAGTCATGGTCAGAGTAGGAAAATGGCACTTCCTTTGAGATAAATCTCGGTTATTAAGTAGTTGCAAAGACTGATGTATTTGCCCCTCTAGCCCCTATGAACATCTCAGTGTGAGGCTTGGCTTTGTGCACAGCATGGTTTGAGTAGAGGCTGTGTTCAGTAGGGGCAGTCCCACGCTTCCTCCATCTCATCTGTTTCCCTGGCTTACGTTGTACTGGGTTGAGCAATCTGTGAGTGCAGAGTGAGTCAGTTCGGCCAACTGACTGGATCGAGAACCTTCTTTTGGCAGATTAATCTTCTGCCAGGCAGGTCACTGCACCAGCTGGTGCCATGGTTGCATGGTTGCTTCTTCTGATGCTAGGGAGGGGTCTGGTGGGAGAGCCCTTCTTTCCATGGCAGCCCATGGTTTCACCAGCCTGGGTGTAACTTTGTACTGAATTTCAGGATTGGTGCCTGGTTTCTGAGGCCTGGTGTGTGGATTTAATGCAGTCATTTGTTATGCAATTCATGCTGGACTGGTTTTCAATCTCCAGAAGCGCTGAACTGTAACTGCCAACAAGCTCTGAAATTTCATTAGTCTTTATGAAGGGGTTTTTATCTTTACATATTATGTGTGATTACAAGCTAAAATGAATACTGTTAAAGTGTTATTTTTTTTTCTCCTCTGTTCATTGCTACCTGTATTTGTCAAGGTACTGATGTAATGTTAACTAGTCTGTAGTGTCCTGGATTCTCTGTGCATTTTTCTGAAGTTCATTCTCAGAAAGTGTTTTCTTTTGCCCATGGACATCTCCTCTGCTTATTTTTGTTTTGGTTATTATCATACCCCTCTGTGGGGTTTGATGAGGCTGACAGCAGGCCTGAAAGCCTCTTGGAAATTGACTTAGAAGCAATCAAAATTTACCCGTGAGAAAACTTTGTGAGAAAGTGAGGATGTGGAAGCCTGCAGCCACAGTGAAGGCCTCAAGGACAGCCAAGAAGATAACTGAAGAAGATGTTTTGCACCCAAAGGAGGAGATGGCCTTGCTGAGGAACATCAAGAATGTACTTGTAGTGTGTAGCTAATTGCTTGTATAGCTTGTTGTATAGTGCTATGAATAGTTCTTGTTTTGTAGACAGCCCTGTCATTGTTTGTCATGCAGCCAATCATAACAAACCACGGTAGCTGTAATAAAAAGGTATAAAGGTACTAACACAGACTAATAAACTACTCTTTTTCTGTCCTTGGATTATTGGCGTGTTGTGTGTCCGTCTCTACTGCGACACCCCTCCCCATAAGCAAGTGAAGGAGAATTAATGTAAGCAGGTGGCCTTTTGTATTGCATGAGAGAAGAGGGAAGTGCTCTTTCAGCACAGACCTGCGCAAGCTCTTGTGCAGCTCTTTCCAGAGCAGCAATTACAAGGAGCCATCACAGACAAGCACTTTACAGAACACAAAGATAAACCAGCTGTTCACTCAAGGCAGCTCCTGAGTCCAGATAGGAACTTTCCTTCTGATCCCTGGGAAGTCCTGAGATCACTGTTTAGGGTGATTGGTAGACTGTGTAGACTCCAGGTTTTTCCCTACAGGACGGATGATGCTCCCAAGTTTTGGGGTGCATTACTCCAATACCATTTTAGTACCTCCGTATTAGGTTTTTGGTGGAGAGAGTTTTTATCTTCTAAGGAGGGAGAAGGAACTTGCTTTGTCTTATGACATTTATCTCCTCTGGAAATTTATTACTTTCTCTCTTAGCAATTTTGTTTTTCTCTTCCATTAATGCTTTTATCACTTATTGTAGCAATTCTTGCCATACACTTTTCTTATTTGTGTAGGTATTCATTCCTTTAATTTGAGGTTATGATGTTTCACTTTACTCCCAAAGCTCTCCTAGTGGTGTATGGACCATTGCCTTTACAATGCCAGTTTTAAGACATTTTTGCAAAACTTTCATGTTACCCCTTGAGTGTTTCCTCCAGCCCTATTCTGGCGACAATCCCATAAGTATCTGTGTGTTTTGGGGGTGTGGGATGTGTATGTTTGTTTTCCCTTAGATTCCTCCTCTGTTGTGATGTTTTAAAATCAATGGCACATTGTCTTGGCTAGTTGTTAGACACATCCTTTCTCTGTTATTTCAATCTCTCTTTCCCCTCCTTTCTCATCTCTTCCCACATGTTAGCTCTCTAAGACAAGAAAATTAATTTTGATTTCTCTTGAAGACAGTCAGGGCCAGTGGGGGCTTGGTCTGTCATAAAGACCATTTAGTTGCTTAAGCATGTACTATTAACTGATATCCCTAGTCCATAGAAAATTTTTCTGCAGTACCTGTTCCTCAGCCTTAGTAGTTTATTTTCCTTCCAGCAGTTTTTTTACCCCAAAATAACAATTACCACTTTCGTCATTTATATAAATTTTGGAAAACAGTCACAACTCAAAAAAGTCTAATTATTTCACCCAGAGTTAAAAAAATTAAAAATCAAGTATCTTGTGTGTTCTTAGTTTGTTATAATCTTAATTAATAATGGTAACTTAATTTCAGTTGTTGTGATTGGAAGCTCTCTCACATGAAACATGATGTTTACGACATGTATGGAAAATATGCTGTAGAAGTAGAACTAGGATTTTGAAGCTGACGGGCTGTGCTTGAATGACCCAGCTGAATAAATGATCTCTCTCATTGTTGGGATGGCAAGTTTCTCTCACCCTCCCAGATTTCTCTTTTCTCTCAATTTTATGATCTTCTGCTCAGTAACAAATCACAATATTCCTTCTCTTCTCTTCTCTTCTCTTCTCTTCTCTTCTCTTCTCTTCTCTTCTCTTCTCTTCTCTTAGCATTGTCACAGTTCTATACTATAAATATATATTTCTAAGGTCAGAATGGCACTTTTTAAATATTCATTGCTATTTAGTGAAACTTGTGTCAAATATCTTAATGAAAACTTGTCTTAAAGGATGTGGGCTTTTAATATAAATGGCTAAAATGTGAAAAATATTTATGACTAAAACATAGTTGCTAGAAAACAACTCTGTAAGACACTAATAACAAGATCAACTAAAAAATTCTTCACTAAAATAAGAAGCAATTCAAAATCAACATGTATGTAATGGAGAGTAGGAACAAGTTATTCCTAATAAAAAGTAGTAATAAAATACAACCTTTTCCTCTTTTTTTTTTCCCCTTTCTTTTAATATAAGGGACCATGTTTCACTGTGATCATTGTACTTGCCTTATACATGTATGAAATCAAAATTTTTATTCAGTGAGTGCTGCTTAAGGCTCTGAACCCTGGAAAATCCCATATTTAACCTGAAGCATTTATGTAAGAAAATCTCAGTAATAAAGCTTACCTGCCTAGTATCTCAGTATAAAAATGTAATTTTGCATCTATGTGAAATGTACTTCTGCATTTGGAACCAAATCTTGGACAATATCAGATGATGCCAAAATGCTGATCAATTAACAAAGACAGTGGATAATTACAAAATTAGCCAAGATCTGTGAGATACATTAGGTCATTTCCCAGGGCAGTGTTGCTTATTTTAGGAAGATGGTATTTGCTTAAAATTTTTATATGCATATATATTTGCTCTTTTTTATCCTTTCGAGCCATTAGGATAGCTTATAATCCTTTGGGTTGTCCTTTGCTTTGGTTTTTTTCTCTCCTCTTGTCACATCTCACTTGAATCAGGTGCATAAAATAAACTTTGGATGCATGCAATGCTGATTCCATTCCTTTGTTCAAGAGAGTCTTTCTTGCTTTATACAATGAAAGTGAAACATCCTCTGCTTGACCTTCAAAGACCTTTCTGACATGTTGCACACTATTCTCTGATGTTGTGTACTCTATATTTCATAGTATCTGTTTCACTGTCCAGTATTATTTCATTCTCTTTACTGATGTCCATGTTCTACTTGTTTCTTCTTACCTGCCTGGTTGTTATAAGGCCTCTCTTTTCCTCTGGGAAATAGCAGCTGCTCAAGTTCAGTAATCAACCAATGCACACCAGCTCAAAGAGCTGAAGATGGGCCTTTAATCTGAAAATTCATTCAACTGCAGTGTATGAAAGACTCCTGAAACTCCCAGGATCAAAACACTGAGGTAGTTGTCTCATGCTATTTTTTCAATATGTTCAGGCATCTACTTGTAAATAATTCCAGATATTGACACAGATCACCCAAAATACTTGAGCAAGGATGGGAAGATCACTCCCTCATAGTGTATGATAGGGACAGTGCTGGATGGAAAATACATTTGCTTTGTGATTTCTATGCCAATGGGAGATCTATTTCCTAGAGTCACTGACTTTCTAACCAAGGCATTGACTCCTTAACTGAGGCCATTTCTCTCCTTCCTGCCCCAGATATCATAACAACGGTTTCTGGGCTGAAAAAGATGGTTACAGGCAGATAGCAGAATTTCAAAAGTTGTATGAACATGAGTGGCTTGAGCCCTGCAAAAAGCATGTGCATTGAAGTGCAGAGACGGTTTTTAGGACAGTCCTCCAGGAGCAGCACCAGTCCAGTGGCATTTCCATCATCAATCAATATAGCTCTAATTGTGGTTTAGGTTAATAGATGCTTCAGTCATGAACAAGACAACTGTAATAATATTGTACATCTTTTTTCAATCATATTCCATGCAGGGCAGAGCTCTTCCCACCATTTCTTTCCCTTTTAATCCAGCTTATCCATATTTTCAGGCTATAAAATTAATCCTTGACTAATAATACTGATAGAGAAAAGACTATGTTTAATACGGTTCTCTGGTTGAAATGTTAGACACTGTTTTTCAGCTTCCAGGAAGAAATAAAACAAAATGGTGTTGAAATAATTTGTGGCAAAGCAGGAAATGGCTTGGGCATGCTTTCTTACTCTTGTCCTCAAACATGATTATGTTCTCCTTATCGTATATTGCCTTATCAGCATGAGGATTAGACTTTGCAATGAATAAATTATGAGGAAAAAAGTATACTGCAGTCCATTTATAACCAGTCTCATTAGATACTGCGTTCAGGAGGATGCTCAAGCAGTATTAGAGGTAGTTTCTGACTTCTGTAGTGTATTGTTTTAAGACAAGAGTACTGTCCCTCTGACTTTTCATGTTCTCCACTGTTACTGCTGTGTTCTTCTCTGTGTAAGGCCATTGGAAAAGTTATATCTCCATGTAAAGCATTTGCTAAAATGATTGGTATACAGATAAATGATTTGGGGAAGAGATAGAAAGATTTAGGAAAGAAACTCCCACATAGAAAGTGGACATAGATTGAAAATTCCTTCTAATAGTGAAATATTTCTGCCTGGGTGTGTTCCTGAGGTACTGGCATCCCAAACTTAGCATATGCATAAGTTTAACTGTGTGCAAGGATGTTGACAGCAAAGGTTTGTTCCTGTCACTGTCCCTGAGAGAAGCCAGGCTCAGCGACACATGATTAGACACAGGGACCCAACAGCTTTGTGGGCTGAACCCTGTCAGGGTAACTCCCCACCACTCATCACTATCAATTGTATCAGTTGTAGGAATTACTGTTCTGGCCTTTGAAGACTAGGACAGCAACATTTCCAAACCAAACTGCTCTATGATTCTGTAAGGTACCTTCTTCCACTCCCATGGAGCTTTTAAGCAACAAGGCTCAGTCCAAACTGGGGGCTTCATGGCTGTAAGAAGTTCCATTGAGGGTTGGCCTCCTCTCTCAAGCAGCTAGAGAAAGGACAAAGGGAAATGGCCTCATGTTGCACCAAGAGAGGTTCAGGGTGGGTATTGAGAAAGATTTCTTCACTGAAAGGGTGGATAAGCATTGAAGCAGGCTCCACAAGGAAGTAGTGGAGTTACTTGGCAGTGTTCAAAAAATGAATGGACAGGGCACTTTGTGATATGGTTTAGCAGGCATGGTGGTATTCAGTTGGAGGTTGGACTGGGTGGTCTTGGAGGTCCTTTCCAACCTTAATGATTCTATTCTGTAACACTAGAGGATTGAATGCTTTCAGATGGCTTCACCCTGCAGCTTCATGCAAGAAAGGGAAGCTTGACCAGCTGTTTTGAGTCCCACCTTTAAGGGATATCCAAAGCTGTGCAGGCAAATCAGACACGCAGCACCGTGTACTCTGGCTCAGAAGACTGTGTGGGCAGTAGAATGTCCTGGCTTAAACCTAGGTAAAAATCCACATTCATTTGTACAATGAGAACTGTCAGAATAAGCACTTGGCAAGGCCAGTAGCAAGAAGGAATTGCTCATGTGGTCTGTATTTTGCAGTCACTGAGTGGCAGCAGGCACCCTGTGAAGTTCACAGCTGCTACATCTAAATTTTGCTTGTGTTTCCCTGTGGTCTTACTCTGGGCCTCTGCTTCCTGGAAGTAGTGCTGAGGCCTCATGGGATGCAGAGGCACATGGAGAGAGAAAGGAGCCATGCCTGGTACAAGAGAGAAGCATCATGCTACAGGTTGGATCACAGCTAGTGTTTTCCAAGAGGGAGTTGGACCCATGACCCCATCTATCCAGCCTTGGGAGAGAGCAGTCTATCCCCAGTGATTTCAATCAAGAAGGAAAAAGACCATTTAACATGCTTCCTCTGTGCCCTGGAGTCCTTGTAGAAAGGCCAGAAATATCTAGCCTTCAACACTTCCCAATGCAAATTTGATTTGTTACTGCAAAAATGTGTACTTTCTGTTTTGTTTACACTTGGAGAATTGTGGTCTTAGACAAATTGTCATCACTTCCAAGTAAAATAACCTATTCTTTGATATTGCTTTCAAATTTCAAAGATAGACTGAGGGGCTGGAAGTGTCAATATGTTATTAATTTTACAGTGGCAAGTTCCTGGCACCAGTCATTCAGATGAAGAGCTGTGATAAAGTGGAGCAGTTTAAAATTACAGCAAGTTCAAGGTAGATATAGTACCTCATTCACAGTATCTTCAGGCAAAATACTGAGATGAGATTGGTGAACTTTGGCTGATTGCTTGTTAATCACACCAATGGACCGAGTTGATGAAATAACCTGCCCTTGCAAGGTAGCATGAAGCAATTAGTTTCTGTCTTGTCATTCATACAGTTTGTGCAAGAAATAACTTTTAAAAATTAATTAAAATTGATGCAAGTAGTAAGTAGTGCAGCTGCAACTCATGTGAATTCCAGCAGTGCCCATTTCACAGGGGCAGGGGAGATAAAATGCACTTTCATTTTCCCTCCAATCATATTAGATGAACTAGGTTTGTGTGATTATAGACAGGAAAATAGTTCTGAGGGAAGGGTATCACCTTGCCTTGCATATTGACCCCCCAGAGTGCTGAACTGTATTTGCTCATGTCCATGGAGGAAAGGAAGATTGTGTCACAGTGCCAGTACAGCAGTGAAGTAGCAGGCTTCAAAGACTGGCTCTGTGCGTCCCTCCTCATGTGTTACACTGAAGTCTTTTAACATATACTGGCATCTCTTTTCACACAAATTTAATGTGAAAAGTCCATGTTTCTGAGCCTCACTGAAGCAATGTGATTTTTCTGATTTTTCTGTGCAGTTACCTTCCACCTTTCATTGCCACTATAATAAACTTCCAGTTCATTAGGGCAGTCGGAATGCTTTTTCTCAAGTTGCTGAACCTCTCTGGTGTGCTGCTGCTGCCTGGAGTGAAAGCCTTGCTCCTGTTCTGCCTTGTCCCATTCCCATGACTTCACCACCTACCCCTTTCTTGCATCACCTGTGCTGCTTTTGGACACTAAGACTATTTAATCCATGGAAATGACAGAAGACTCCAAGGTTTCCTGCATGAAGTAGTTTTGTGACGTTTTGATGTTCACACGCTGTGTTTGCTCTCACTGAGCAGACAGTGCCAAGGGAGGAGGTGGCCAGAGGAGTTGGGGAGACCTTACTCTTATTGCTCACCCAGCTCACCTGAGTTCAGCTGCCTCTGCTGAGGTCAGCTCGGTTCACCTGCCGTGAGACTTGTAACAGTGTCCAAGCAGGGTGTCATGGGGTAATTGCTGTTAAAAATTCCCGGTGTAGGAAGAGGAGGTGGAGTCGGAAATGAGGTAGCCAGCATAAACTCCGCCTACCTAAAAAAACTCATAAAACCAGGAAAGCACCTGAAGAGGCCCTCTTTCAGGCTTCCTGCTCACAGAGGAAAGATGCCACTCTCCTCCCCTCCGCACCAACTGGGTAAGGTCTCTCCAAGCCACATGGCCTGAGGCTGCTAACCCGCATGGTGTGGAGGGGAGGGGGAGGAGACAGAGAGAAAACTTAAGCTGCTTCATCTTGCTGTCTTTGGCTAAAGAACTTGGTCAGCTCTGTTTGCCTAGCCTGGGCCAGGCTGGTTTCCCCCCACCTCTCTGCGGCACGGCCCAGCGGGAAGAGGGTTTGGGGTCGGGCCCCATGGACCTCGGGAGCGCCCCGCCCGGTTAGCTCCGCAGCAAACTCAGCACGGGAGAGAGACAGAGAGGGCTCAGGCTGAGCCCCTCCCGCAGCTTGGGTGCAGCTCCCGCCAGGCGGCCCCCACACACACTCCGGCACGGAAGGGGGCTTGAACCAGCCCCCTGCAGCACCGACGCGGTCTCGCCGGGCTCCTACGATTCAAATGCGGCTTGGATGGGAGCCAATATGGACGGGCTCCTTTCCTTCGGTTCGGGCACAGACTTACAACGCTCAAACTATGCAGGCGAAAGCCACGTGACCATTGCCCAGCCAAAAGACAAATTAACTGTTCCTTTTCTAATATTAAAATGAGACTTTGAGGGCATGCATTTCCCCCTCCCACACAGAAAGAGCACAAGAATGAAGGCACCTACGAAAGGTACAACATAAAGACTTTAGGTTAATAAATATAACAGTTTATTTTCAAAGGAGGAAGAGATGAGGAGTGCTTTAATGCTGAAAGTTCTTTTGTAAAAACATGTTGATAAAGTTAGCTGTAATATACCCTGTAATATGTGAATAATGGTCTAATGAAGGTGAGAAAGAGAGAATGTAATGTTCTAAGTTATAAGCAGTAGACTGAGACTTTTGTGTATTAAGATTTTTTTTCTTTCCTCACCCCAGGAAAACAGTAGAAGACTTGTGTTGCTGATGATAAAGTAAGGGGATGTCATTGTCACTGTAATAGAAACATTAGCTCTCAAAAAGAACACCTCAATGACCATCATATGTCCATTGGTGTGGCCCTGGGAAAGCTACTGAAATGGGAAGGGGTCTGGAAAAGCAAATGCCTTCCTTCAAAGAGAAAATCGCTTACTAGAAAGCTAATAACCATAGAAACTGTGTTACCTATGGGAGTCAACATGATAAATCAAAAGAAAGCTTCTCTCTCTACATAAATTAAGAAAACTGTCAAGTTCCAGAGGTGGTAGATTAACTAGAAGTTGAAGTGTTACCTTTTGTATGGCCAGCAAGAAAGAAAATAAGAAAGGTGGGGAGGGGAAAAGAGTGTTCTAAAGGGTTTGGTGTTGATGCCTGACTATTATTCCTATTTTAAGTCTGTTAATGAAATTCCTTTTTGCATTCCTTAAAGTATAAGCCTGCTTTTGCCTACTATTAATCCTTATCTCACAACAAAATCAAATAATCTAGACTACATAATTAATCTTCATATCTAATTTTAATCCCCAAACCTCTAAACCGCAACACAGGGCAAGGAGGTGGGCACAGAGAGAGACCATGCATTGCTCTGCCAGTGCTTGCGCAGAAACGGGTTGGACCCCTTCCTGAAAGTATTCCCATCTCCTTCTCCAAACAGCAGCAAATACAAATAATAACTCTTTGTATGTCTACTCGAGGAAGAGCCCCAGACTGCTCCTGTCTCTACAGCTGAGGAAGGAAACGTGTGATGCTGAGGAGAGTGAGGGTGGTGTGTGCAGGGGGGACCTGGGAATCGCAGCTCTCGCTCTTTTGATGCATTTGGAGGACATGGAGGAGTACTATGCAAGGGACAGTCCTGAGAATTTGTGTTGAGAGTCCATGTTGAATTTGCAGTACAGGCAGCACAAAAAGTGTACTTTGATTTGCAAATGGCTGCATTCTATATGCAAATTACTGAAAAAAGATAAATGTGGAACCCCACAAAGTTGCTTTTAGTTAACGTCAGAATGGAATCCAATTTTAATGAATACTGCCTAAACTTTTAAAGAGCTGCCACTTAATTGGAAAAATGTTTATTTGCTGTGTTCGTCTCTTTTTCTAAATGAATATTTGAGATGTGCTTGGAATATATTGCATAACATCAATAAACATTTTACTAGCAATATGTCTGGATTTGTGTGTGTTTGAATAAGCTTACTTTCCTGTCTTTATACCAGATTGTAATGCAGGAACTCTATTATCCATCTTGCAGCCTGCAAAATAAGCAACAATTTAATGACTCGCTGGGGCTAATTAAAAATGAGTCTTGCTGTTCACTCCTTATTTTCGCATAGACAAATTTGGAAGTAGTACATCAAAACTTTAGACAGCTTCTTGTCCTTTTGTACATTCCACCTGATCTGTGAAAATTGCCTGCTCATACTTTCAGGTGGGAAAATTTTTCTCCTCTTTACAAGACTGTGAGGTCAGTGTGCAGCTCTTCACAAAGGGAGACAGTTTGCTCCTAATCTGGTAGAGCAGAATCTCAGCTGGGCTTTCCAGAAGGTAAGCACAATGCCCAGGGCTTTGGCTGTGTAAGGGGCTGGACACAGTGGGAAAATTGCTTTTTTATGAACAATTGGAGCTGAGAGCGTGACAGGATGGTTTGCAACAAGTTGAGAGGGCAGAGGTGCAAAGGGCAAGAGATTGTAGCAGAGAATGGTATTTGGAAAACTTATGTATTGAAATGCTAGAGAAGTGGTAATAGCAGAGGATTTTCATAGACAAAGGGATTCACTACTTAGATTTTTGTATGGCTGTGGTACTAATTTAAATGACAGGAGATGAGAATATGGAGGTTAAACATATTCTCTCTTCACCACCCTCCCTTGCCTTTGGTGGTTTTTTGTGTTTTTTTTCCCCACGGTAGTATTTTTTCAATTAATTCCTCCATTTGAAAAAAATGCTTTTCTTCTCAGACTGTAGGAAAGCCTCTAGAATTAAACCACAAAGTGTTAGAGCTGTGTGATTTGTCACATTCATGTTGAAATAAGGGGTTTTTTTTGTACATAAAGGAGGTGATATCAGTCTTCAGATCAAAAGATCTTGTTATCTATTCATTCCACTCAGTCTGGGTTTTATGAGGTTTCTAATTTTTTGATAGCAAGAATGACATAATAAAGCAATCATGAAAACTGTTTAAATCAAACTTACGCTACTGGAAAGAGACAGAGGCATAGGACAATGTTTCAATTTAATTTAATTCTAATTTTACCAGAAACAATTGAAGATTTCTTTTATCCAGATCTCTATTATTATTGAAGTTTGAAGTAAATATACTTACTGCCTATGTCTGCCAGTCAAATTCTAATTTTGTTTTTTAAATTCAGAAATACTGTGGATTTATGGCACCCAAATTTCTATGGACAAGTAAACTATGATTATGCAGGCAAGAAATCATCTTCCCTGCCAAATGAAATTTGCTTTCATGTTAATTACAGAAAATAATACTCTTACGATAAGATCAAAATTTCAAAAAGATAAGATGAATACCTTTACTCATTAATAAATTAAAATGTATGTGATGGCTAGTTTAGAAACAACTTTCTCCAGCAAGCTTTCTCAGTGACTCTTCTGGCACCCTGAAACTGACACTGAGATCTCTAATGGTAGATAATTTAACTCAGACATATTGGGTTTATTGAACTGAGGATCTGGATAATGAATTGTTTAAAACATGGGGAAAAAAATTGTTGCATCTCCTCACCTCCCCAAAATGGTCAATCAGTCCTGAGTACTATTTCTCAAGATGAAAGGAAGTCTTAAATCATAGATTATATACACTTCTAACATCTGGTTTTTAATATTTTTCCTAAATGTGTATTATTTATCTACATTAAATAAGATTTTTGATCACTACCTGGAATATATCCTTTCTAATTTTTTTCTTTTATAAACTTTTAACATCTTTCAGGAGCAAATTAGAACACAGATTTGTGTGAAGAGCAGAAACTGCTAATTTATCTGGGAAAGGATAGCAGTGAGAAGCCACCACACATTTTAGTTTAAATTAATTTGTTGACTAGCAATGAAGCTTTTCAAAGCTTTGTATCTGTTCTTCATGTTTCTCCATTTTTGAATATTCATCTTAGAGGCATGCAAAGTTTGAAGAGGTAATGCAAGGTAAGGTCATATGAAACTATTTTGAATGTGCCCTTTTTTCACCATATTTGATGAAGTCTGTCAAATGAGCACATCTCAAATATAGTGACTTCTGTCTGGCTGGACACTGCAGACTCAAAAAAACTAAAACCTATTTAACTGCTCTCTCTGCTCAAATAGTTCTGAATCCCACTTGCAAAGGTGGGATCTGACAGACCATGTATTTTTCTGTTAAGTGGAATGTCGCATTCCCTGCTTTTTAATCCCGCTCAGATCCCGTCAGCAGAGCGCTAGCGCGACTCTGAGAAGCCATCCGCCTTCCGATTGGGGAGGCTTCCTCGGGGAGCCGGCGGTGGGCTCCGCTAGTCTGCGTCGGGCTGAGGTGTTGGTGCCCTCAGAGCACTGCAGGAGAGCAAAGAACTACCCAAAGAAGGAGGACTCTTAGTATGAGGGTTTGGCAGGTTTATTACCCCCAAGGGAGCTCAGGGACTAAGAGCCCCGAATAGCTCATGACATGGGTATTTAAGGGAGGGATAACATCCAATGATCTGAGGGTGCAAGGGTGGTACAAGGGGGGGTCCAGGGTGCGCAGTCAAATGAGGTTCAGGGAGAGGAGGGGAGAAGACAGAACAATGAATGAACAACCGAGTAACAGGGAATGTTCCAGAACTGGGATACATAATAGACAAATCAAGGAACCAATAGCAGGAACTTGGGGTTTGTGGCTTGGTGGCCTAAACCATTGTCTCTGGCAGCTCAGGGGGGAAATTCTCTGTCTGTGGAACATGCCACCAGAGGTCTTTGTCCTCTGCAAGTCTATGGAGGGACTCTAATCCTTCCTGGTTCAGAACCACCGCTGCAGTGGAAAAGTTTTCATCTTATCCAGGCTGGGTTTTTTTCTTTGTAGGGCAACACCTGGTTCTTGAAATCAAAAGTATAAGATAAATTAGAACACAGAAATATTGTGTGAATAGCAGAAATTGATAATTTATCTTGGAAAGGATTGTGATTAGCAGCTGCCACACTAATGTACAAGATATGATCAAATGGTAATGTATGAACTCAAGTAGGCATTTCAGCCTCTCTAAAACATGTTATGAACGAGCTCCCCTGTGAACTAATCAGGTGGGTTTTATATCCTTTGTATCACATTTCACTATAAAATAAATAGGTGTTTCCTGTTGCTGATGAACTGTTGAAACAACATATCCAAATGCAGAGAGGTTATATTATCTATTCCTTATAGCACTTGGGCACTTCTTGAAGATCTAAAAATTATAACCTGATATTAGCAATTTCTTCTTTTTTTCTTTTCATGCAACCCCAAAATTGCATAAACTTGAGATGTTGTCTGAACACACTTGATAACAGCTTTGCCTCACACCATCCACTAAAAACAATTTAAATTTGTAACATTTCCCTGTTTATTTCTGTCCCTACCAGCTGCCTTCCTTTGCTAGCACCAGTGGTTTTGTGTCAGCTTCATGAACCAGCTGGGGAAAAAAGCCCCATTCTCTGATCTAATTTATCACAAGCCTGTGTTGAATAAGTGGCTAAAAATGGGAAGACCATGTAGGGAGTGAAAGTAATGGCCAAGGGGAATGAAGATAGGGGAGGACTGCTGTATTTGGCAGCTGTGATGATGAGGGTGATTGCTGTGCACTGTAGGTTCATGCTATGCTGAATCCAGTGAAACTGCAGGCTGCCAGCAAGGGATAGTCCTGCTTCTTCTCCATCCCTACAGATTGTAGGCCAAGTCTGTGGAAAGCAAACCAACCTAAACAGAAGTTCTCCGTTAGATCTGATCTTTAAGCAGACTTGTAACCTCCTCCTTGCCATAACAAATGCAGGTGGGAGGAGTGACTTTACTATCAAGGTATGGGATGTGGAGAGGAAAAGTGATAGTCTCATGGTGACAACTCGCATGTATGATCTGAACTCAACAAACAACAAATATCAGTCCTCATTCCTTGCTTTGCATTACTTGCTGAAGCTGCGAAATTCACTTATCTTAGGGAGTGAGGCTCCATAGGATTTTTATTGGCATTTGTTTCTCTGACTTCCTGGATTTTATAAAAAATTCCATCTTGGAGCTATAAAATATTTTCTGAAAAGCTGTAGACTGCTTATGTAGTTTGTTGCTGTAAGTCTGCTGCTCTTTGTTAGTGCTATGGTGGCTTTTTTTCCTTCATGTAATTACAGATATATTTATCCAACTTTATGTGACAGTAATGTTCTGATTTGCAGTAAGAGACTCATAAATCAGGAATACTGTGCATTGCAAAACAGTTGAAAAACACATTTTCAAAGAGACTTCATAATAGAGTATATTTTTATGGCGTTTGAGTGTTGTTTTTGCCTCAATTCTACAGAAAAAGCATTAAAATGTAAGTTAGAATGGTAAAACTCATGGCAAGATGTTAATAAACGGTGGCTGTGTAGCTGTACATGGATCATACTGACTTTGAATCAATTTCCACAGTCATATTCTTCTGGTTGCAGGATCATCTAAAGCTTTATAAGTGAAAGAATTTTCACCACAATGCAAATGACTATTGAGGAAAAAAAAGAAATTTGACACTATATAACCTCGAAACTCCAGTGTACAAATTTTTGGATACCAATTAAGATGAAATAATGTAATTTAAACTTCAAAATTAAAATGCTGCCCCTTCAAGGTAACATTTTTCTTCTTTACATTGTCAAACAACTGTAGTCGCTGTGCCAACGCACCTTCAAGGTGCAGTGGTAGCACTCTGACATTTGACAGATTGAAGTTTGGAATTGAATTATAGTGACAACCTTGGCCCTTTATACCTCCCTTTAAGGTAGAAACCCAGAAAACAGGGCCCAGTTAATAATAATTGTGTGTGTTGGCATAATGTATATGCCTGAGAGAAAGGAAATAGGGCTAAAATGTCGTAAATGAGGATGAAATGAACTAGCAGAAATTGGTTGCTTAAGAGATGTCATTTTTTAAACTACAGGTCAAACTTTACCACCCTGGAAACCTTAAGGATAATTCAAAGTTAACTCTTAAGATGATAGGCTGCCTATAGGGGTGGTGGTGCAAGTGCTTTCAGCACATGAATTATCTGTTACCTAGACTGCTGCCTTTCAAGGGGTGCAGACAACTGAAGGTCTTATTTTGTTGGTATATGGAAAAACAAGATGCTAGCTGTTTTTCTACACAGAAAACCTTTGCAGAGGCAATTTGGAGGGGATTTTGGTTTATTTGTTTGGATTTTTTGTTTTGGTTTTTTTTTTTTTGCTTGCTGGGGCTTTTTTTTTTTTTGTGGTTTTTTGTTTTTTGTTTGTTGTTGTTTTTTAGATTTCTGGTCCTTTAGGATATATTCAATTTATGCCATTATAGTTTTTTCCCTTAAACTATGAGATCCAGAAATCTCCTTTTTAAGTGGAAGTATAGGAGTGTTTTTAAGCTGGTTTTACTTTCATAATTTCAGGTAGCAGATAATATGAGAAAAAAAGTAGTATTTGGTGTCACTTAAATTATGTTGTCTGGCTCGCTCCAAGCTCCATTTATTTGACAAGACTTCCTAGCATCTGTTTTGCTTTGGTCCTGAAACCCTCCAGACAGCTTTTGCTCTGCAGCAAGTAAGCTGAGAGCATGGAGAGTCAGCTGGTAATGTGATCCTGCAGATCCAGATGCAGGAGGAAGTCTATGAAGGCAGCAAACGTGGCTTTGCCAAATGCTCTTGTCATATACTTTTAACAAGACGTGTTGTCTGATGACCAGCTCTAAACCCCTGGGCCAGCCCAAGCTCTCAAAACACTGCTCTGACTTGCATGAAGTGTCACTCTGCCAGCCAGGAGCATCTGTAAGAGTAGGCTCATGCTCTGCTTTTCATTGAGAGTCTTGGTGTTCCAGGACAGGTGGGATGGTGGGCACAAAAGTCAAACTATAGCTGGATGCAAATTAACTTTAAAATGTATCAAGCTAGTCATAAAGAACTCTACTTCATATTATGGGTGGTGCTTTTAATCTAGTTTCCAATGGAAGCCTATGTGCTTATTTCCAAGCATGATGCAGACGTGATCAGAAATTTCATAAGACCATCTGCTTGAATTTCACTCTAGAGTATCTCCCATGTGATAATTGGTGTATTTATTAGGCTTTCTAGTAAGCTTTATTCTTCCTGAAGATAAAGCAGCACTGAAAAAAACAGCAGGTTGACTGTGCATTTGTAAAACTCTCTGTCTTAACAGGGAGCTTCCTTATATTCTGGTGGAGTGCCAGTTCTGCCATACTCTAAATAGCTTTTCATTATCACTTAATACCTTTGGCAGGATGTCTACCCCACCACCTCCTCCTTCTGTGTGTCACAGATAATGGGTGCATAAAGAGATAACACAAGGACTCAAAGGCCCAGCAGGGGTCATCTCTGGTGCCAGAGGGCTCAAGCCTCAGCTAAGAATTAACATCTTAGTCTGGAGAACTGATGGGAGGAGAGATAAAAGAAAAATTACTGACTTAAGAGCCACAGTTTTACACTATAAAAGATACACGAGCTAACACTGAGGCAGAAGCCTCTCACACCCTGAAAGTGTTTGAACCTTCTCCCTGAAGTCTGGACGCAGGTTTTGTGGTTACTTCCCCGGGGATTGAGGGAAAGGATCTCGATGTGCTGCACCAGCCATTGGATGGTAAGATACATTGAATCCTAAGTTATACTCTTTCTTCGCTAGCTGTAAGCAAAATAGGTACCTTATCGTGCACTGTATGAAATCTACTAGTAGTCTTTCTTTTTGTTTTATTCTTGTGTAGTATTGGTTTACTTTAAGTCTTATGTCTGTTAGTTTTCTTGTCTATTAATAAATGATTCATTCTATAATAGACAGAATCAGTCATCATTAAAAAAACTTACAAACGAGAGTGGGTTTTGGGGTGCTAGTTACCTCAATAAGTTACTGCCTGCTGCCAGAGGCCTGGGCAAAAGGCAAGGACTAATCTAACCTCTCACATCCATTCGTGACAATATCCGTGCACATGACAGTGTGAAAAGTGCATATTTTTATGCTTTTTATCACTGTTAAAAACTTGCTCTGTTATATATAAGTTTGTTATTCTGAACACATGATATACATGAGGTAAGACATGACAGTACTATGGGTTTTTCCCCTTTTCTTGCCCCTACTGAATTTGAAGGAAGAAACTTCAAGTTCTTGGAAATCTGTAACAGTGAATGTTTGCTGGGTGGTTAAGGATATATCTACTTGTTTTCTCTAAGTGTAGACAACATATGTGTAGAAAGGCAGAAAGAAAATGGAAAAATTCTTGTCAGAATTCTTAGACTCAGGAGACAAAAAATTTAAAGATGGTCTTATTTCTACCTCTGAACTGATACGGTTAGTTTAAATACTTCTTAGTGTCATTTTTCCTTTCCTCTATTGCCCATGAGAGTGCAGAAAAAATGTGAGATAAATGTGTCTTTGGAGCATTGCAGATCTAAGGTCCCAGAGTGAAATCTGTGTTTGCTTCTGCAGGTCCCTGAGCCCTCAGGTGGATAGGTCCAGGGACATCATCTGTTTTGGTATTTCAGTTTAGCACTTTAGTGAGGCCACAAAGTGAAAGTCATCTGTAGGCAGAATTCAGACTTCTTTTTACACGTGTTGGAGCTCATCAGGGAACAGAGTCTGCTGGTGGAACTAGCTCAGCTGCTTCTGTGATAATGCAGTCCTGATGCAGGAATTTGGACACTGTACAGCCCTATTGCTTCTTCTTTGGACCTCTCTCACTCAGAGGAACAACTCAAAAGTATCATCTGCAGTGCATGAGGCTGCTGAGTTTTTGAGTACAAGCCAGAGATGCCCTGGCTCCATGGGAAGTAGCTCTGCAGTGATCCCTATGGGTTTTACCTCCTCCGTGCCTGGGCTGTGGGTCACAGTGCTAGACAGAAATAGTCCCTCTTTGTCTTCTCTTCTCTTCTCTTCTCTTCTCTTCTCTTCTCTTCTCTTCTCTTCTCTTCTCTTCTCTTCTCTCGTCTCTCTCGTTTTTTTTGGAGATCCCATGATGTAAGTTCTGTCTAGGATACAGAAGTAATTTCTGGGCTTAATAGGAGCTGCTTGTACAAATTTGTCTCTTTTTGTATGTGGTTAAGGGCTAATGTGTTTTCTTACATGTCGTGGGTTGACCCCAGCTAGGTGCCAGGTGCCCACTCAGTCACTCTATCACTCCCTCTCCCACTGGGAGAGGGGAAAGGATAATATTGAAAAAGACTATCAGGGTAAGAAAAGGCAGTTTTATTACAGCAGGGAAAAAATAGAACAAGCAAGCTATGAGTTGCGCGCGCAAGAGCAGAGGGGAAAAAACAATCAATCTCTACTTCCCATCAGTAGCGATGTCCGGACACTTTCTGGGAAGCAGGGCTTCAGCACGCGTGACGGTTGTTCAAGGAGGCAAACGTGGACCAGCCCTGAGTGCCTCCTCCTCCTCCTCTCTTCCTTCCCTTATATATCTGAGCTGATGTCACATGGTATGGAATATCCCTTTGGCTGACTGGGGTCAGCTGGCCTGCTGGTGTCCCCTCCCAGGATCTTGCCCACCCCCATCCCCTTCAGTGGGGGAAGGAATGTCAGAGGGACAGCACAGCTTGGCAGTAGCCAAAACACTGCTCTGTTATCAACGCCAGCTACCAAAGCAAAGCACAGCACTGTAAGGGCTGTGAGCTTTACCCCAGTCAAACCCAATACAGTATTATACACTAGATGGGACTGACTTGGTAGAGGATTTCCAGGCAGGACTTGTTAGTATGATTTTGGATGGTTATAAGCTCTTCAGAAGGGATAGGTGAGGAAGGAGAGTCTCTGGGGTGGCTCTGTACATTAGGGAGTGTTTTGACTATATAGTGCTCAAGGACAGTGATGATAAGGTTGAATGCCTTATTTCTGTAAGAATCAGGGGGAAAGCCAACATCCTGCTGGGTGTTTGTTATACACCACACAACCAGGATGAAGAGGTAGAAAAAGTATGCTGTAAGTGACTGGTTGATGTCCAGAGGGTAGACTTTGGCCTATTGAGGACACTGGTTTGGAGAGTCTCTTGGGAAACAGGCCTTAGAACCCTTAGAAGGGGTTCAAGAAGGCTGGACACATTTTCAGAAGGAAATCTTAAAGGCACCAGAGCAGGCCATCCCTATGTGCCCAAAGACAAGCTGGCAGGGAAGAAGATGAGCCTGGCTGAGCTGGGAGCTTCTGCTGGAACTGAGGGGAAAAAAAAGGAGAGCTTAGTACTTTTGGAAGAAGAGACAGGCAACTCTGGATAAGAACAAAGATGTTGCCAGGTTATGTACAGAGAAAATTAGAAAGGCAAAAGCTGATCAGAACTCAGTCTGGCCACCATTGTAAAAGATAATAAGAAGTGCTTTTATAAACACACTAACAGGTAAAAGAGGGCCTCCATTCTTTATTGGATGCAGAGAAAAACATAGCTAAGGATGAGGAAAAGGCTGAGATAATTAATGCCTTCTTTGCCTCAGTCTGTAACAGAAAGACCAGCTATCCTCAGGGCAACCAGCCTCCTGAGCTCATAGACAGGGATGGGGAGGATGCTAGACCCCCTGCAATCCAGGAGGAAGTAGTGACCTGCTGTGCTGCTTAGACACTCACAAGTCTATGGGGCTGGATGGGGTCTTTCTGAGGATACTGAGGGAGATGGCAGACAGGACAACCAAGGGATCAGGCCCAGCCAGCATGTGTTTAGGAAAGGCAAGTCCTTTTTGGCCAACCTCATTTTCTTTTGAGACAAGGTGACCCACATAGCGAATGAGGGAAAGGCTGTAAATGTCTGCCTGGACTTCAGTAAAGTTTTCAGTACTGTCTCCCACAGTATTCCCCTGGAGAAGCTGGCAGCCCATGTCTCAGACAGCTGCACTCTTTGCTGGGTTATAGCTCTGGGTGGCTGGGCCCAGAGAGTGCTGGTGAATGGAGCTCCATCCTGGTGGCAGTCAGTCACTGTCCTCTCTGCAAGTACCTGAAAGGAGGTTGTAGCCAAGTGGGGGTTGGTCTCTTCTCCCAGGCAATCGGCAACAGGATGAGAGGAAATGGCCTCAAGCTGGGTCAGGGGAGGTTCAGGTTGGACACTGAGAAGAATTTTTTCACTGGAAGTGTTGTCAAGCATTGGAACAGGCTGCCCAGGGAGGTGGTGGTATCACTGTCCCTGGAAGTGTTTCAGAAACAACTGGACATGGCACTTAGTGCTGTGGTTTAGTTGGCATGGTGATGTTTGGAGAAAGGTTGGACTCAGTGATCTTGTAAGTCTTTTCCAATCTTAATTATTCTATAATTTTGATTTTGCAATTGATTTTGGTATGATTTTTTAGTGTCTTCAGTCACTAGATGAAAATTGTCTACATTTCTCTTCTTTCTTTTCTATCCAATGATAAACTACAGTAAGTGTGATTTCTGGTCATTCAACCACCACAGCTCATCAGATAATCTTTGAGCATACCAGTAGCTGATGAAACAGGTACTTCACAGACAATTTAATGGCTCTATCGAACAGATTTAATCTTCTTCAAATACCGAAAATCACTCAAACAATTTCAACACTGAAGAAAGGTGGTAGTGACTGCTGAACTGATTAAAAGAAAAAAAAAATAAACTGATTTTTGCTGGATGTGGGTGCAGTGTTAGAATTGCCACTTATTCTGTGATATGATGGACTTGGGCCTTGTAAAATCAAAATTTCAGAACGAATGCTTGAATACAGCGTTTAGAGTGCAGTAAGGTATGTATGTGTCTTTCCTGGAAAGGTTTGCATCATTTGATATGTGGTATAAATGTGAATAATTTTAGGTATCATAAATGGGAAAAACTATTTTTCAACCCTCTCTGTTAGAAGAGAGTTACATTGCATTATCATGTCTTAAGTTGCTTGAAACTTTTCTGAATATGAAAGTTTTGGGTAGAAGTAATCTATGACTCCTATATGTCTCAAAAGATCTGAGGGAAAGAGGTATGGAAAATATAGCAAAAGCAAGTCTCCCATTTCTCAGAGCAAGTGTATGAAAAGTGAGTTGTTTTACCCATGTTAGACTCCCACAGGAATATTGCTGAGAAGCTGTTCTCTTCCTGAAGTTATTTTTTTGGTCTGCTTTACTATGGTTTTTTTTGCTTGTTTGTTTTTGGTTTGGTTTGGTTATTTTAATTTCTGTGAAGTCATGTCTCTGTTTTTGCTATTTTCTGAGGGGGTTGTTTGGGGTGTGGGTGTAATTTTTAACAATAGCTCAAATCTGATTATGAACCTCTGGAATCTGTTTTCACAGTTACAATATTACAGCTGGTTGAAACTTGGCATGCCTGTTTTCAATGAAGTGCCAACGCTGAATTTTCTTTTGAATGAGGATGAAAATAAACATTAATTTGTCCATAAAACTGATTTTTCAAAACACATTATTTTAGCTTCATTGAAGCACTGTTTTAAGGAAATCAAAACATTGTATTCAGCTTTTGACTCCTCTAATTGTTCCATATAATAAGAAATAACATTCTAAATGATATGTCTCTGAGGGAAGCATGGCTTTTCAGAAAGAAAAAAATCATAGAACTCAAAATATTTTTTGTTCTATTCATTAATTGAAATCCTTAAAAGGAATCCTTGACATTTCAGTTTCATCAGAATGGCCATTTCCACCATTGGTTCTGAACACAACTGAATCATATTAATGTTCAGAAAATGATTAAAATTTCATCTTCATGCAACACTTTCCAAGCCAGGAAGCATTGACTGAATGAGACCTCTCTGTAGCTGCTTCTGTCTACAGCCAGGAGACAGAGCTCAAGAATACTTCATCTCTATCCTGTTATTTGTTCCCAGGCAGCAGGAGAGAATTTAGTTATTGCTAAGAGGATGTAAAGTACTTCCTTGCCTTTAGGGAGCTGGAAATGGAAAAGGAATATCTGAGGTTAAAGTAGAGAGTGGATTAACTGTAGGTTAAAGATGAGACAAATAAGTTAGGAATGAGGGGCTGTGCTGTGATGTCAGTGGTCACCCTGGCTTTGACCACCATCCTGTCATCAGCAAGGATTACAAATGCCACTGAGGAAGCCTGCGTTCCTTCCCTTTTGTAGCTCCCAAGAGAGGGTTGTTTTGACCAACTCAATGTGCAGTGTGGTGTTGGGGGATCTAGCTATTATCTCTGCTCATGTTCTGCCTTGGGGGAAGTAAATAAGGAGCAGGTATTTCACTATTTGCAAGTGTAGATGCATAGAATCTACACAGCAGTAACATCTCAAGCAAATGAAAAGCAAGTCTGTTCTATGTAATATGGTGTAGAATTTGTTGCCAGACAGAACTTCTTGTTTTGATATTTTTTTAAGTCAGTGTCCCTATGCTTTGCATGCTTGAAATTTGTAGGAGTTGCGACTGAAATGCTGCTTTTTTTTTTTTATACATATAATTTATTCCTTAGTTTTGCTGCTTTTAAGTTCATTTTTATTTTGCCAGTAATGTTGATCATGGTTCTCATGTTTTCTGGAATGCTTCTAGAGACTGTTTTCCAGAAAGCTTTTAAAGCTAATGTTTAGCTTCTATCTCAAAATTTTCATCAGGAATGTTTGAACATGGGCAGTGTTGAATGTAAAACTACTCTTTTGCTTTTCTCAAAATGATGTTTGCATTTACCTTCCCTTTCTCCAAGCGTTGAAGGAAAAAGGGATGCTTTTGCTGTTATATCAATGTGGCTTTGTTTTGCCAAATTCATCCTTTCCTCAGCAGAAACCCACAGGAGAGGCCTAGGGAGACAGCAGCATCCCTGTGATTGATTTAAATTTCCTGCAGTGTATGTGATGGGAGATTTGTGAACATGGGGCAGTGCAGTCCCACAGTCCTGCTTGTCTGAAGGGCTCTTGGACAAGAGACTCCCTGCGTACTTGAAGGCTTTGAAAAGAAGTGACATCCACAGAAGCAACCGCCTTCCTGAGCTGCAGCCAGACCTTTCTTTTCAGGTGTCACATTTTAAATATATATTCAGTTGTTTTCCAGATCCCTTGATAAAAGCCACAGGAGAGATTCAGTGGCCACTCCTGGAGGAATGTGAGCACTGTCAGTGACTGCCTGTATTCCGTGAACTACAAAAACCAGGCAAATTTCTGGTTCACCTTTGTACAAAGGTGCTAAAAATTAGAGGAAGCAGAGATAAAAATCATGTGCAAGACGAAGATATAAAACTTGTGGGAATGTAATTCAAAATCCTATTTCTCATTAGCATTGAGAGAAGATATAGCCACAAATCAGCTATCTACAAATGAAGCTTGTAATAAAATTTAACATGGCAATAAGAACTAAATACAAGATTACAGCATCAGTGGCAGGTTGTAGATATATTTTCTGACTTGAATTCGGGTTTACAGCTAGAGGTTTTAAGGTGTTTTTCTACAGTGAAGCCACACAAACTTCGTATGAGGGTTGGTTGCTGGAATAATCTCTCGGAAGTAAACCTTGAACTACACTGAGCCCTATAATCATTATACCCTAGGCTATTTTTAACAAAGATTTATCAGCATTTTTCAACTGGATTGCAAAGTATAAAGCTCCTAGGCATGCTTATGAAAAATGCATAGTAAGTATGCTGCCAAAGTGTTTTCTCCTCCCTTCTTCAAACCCTCCAACTCTTCAAGTTGAAAAATAGTTTTCTACATGTGCTATCTACTCCTTTGTTATTTAAATATATAGTGGTTTGGGCTGTATTTTTCTATTGTTTGCATGGGAAGTAGATTGCATTTCCATGGGATTTGAATTCAATTTATCATTATTCTCCTACTTGGCAGCTGGTGCACATCTCTGGATGCTGACCAGAAGGAAAGGTGGGAGAAGGGGTGTAAGCTTCTAAAGAGAGAAAATTGTTTGGTTTTGAGTACCAGGCAACCACTCCTCCTTTCTGTCTTGGGGTTGATTGCAGTTTGAGACTGGCACCTGAATTTTAAACTTTTGTCATTAGTTCTTACATATGAATTGGGTGTCTAACTCCTGTTATATTGGTGAAGATCTCAGAAGTTCCTGAGTAGGCACCCCTTGTGCCTGACATTGGGCACCTCTTGCGGCCCTCCGCTGTTAGTCCATAGACATGAGAGTCTTCCATCAGGCCCATCTGGTATCTGTCATCCCTTGGGCACTTTAAATGATGTGAAACACCAATGGTAAGGCAAACTGCATTGACCTTCAAGTCAGGACAGGCTACAAGCTCCCAGAGAGTGATTTGCCTTTCCCTGAAGTAGATACTTTAAATCCATTGCCTTGACTAGTGACTATGCTGGGAGCTTGAATGCTTTTCAGAGACTTTTAAGTATGGATGTTTTAATCTTGGATAGATCCCAGCCAGAGCAATTACCTTGCCTCTGATAACAACTTGGGATTTTGGCAGCCTTAGTTGTAAATTTACATTATGAGAACTTAATTTTTGTAGAACAGCAGATTTCACTAATAACAATCCTTTAATAAGATTGTCCATTTTAGTGCTGGCCTTCTTTATTATTAACTACATAATGTTGTTGCTAGAAAACCTATATATAGATGTGAATACCTGTCTGGAGAATACTTAGTTCAGTAATGTTTTGAGCTGAAAGTGTCTTGCTGGGAATAATTTGTACATGGGCATGCATATAGTCTCCCTGTGCACATATACATTAGAGCAGGTTTCTTGTATCATCTGATCTAATTTCAAATTATCCTAACAGCACTTAACATTATTTTACATTGTTTCCACAGAATAAGTTATATCAAAAACTATTAATTGATGACTTTTTATTTGGCCTTGGTTAAAATAGTACCTGTAGCAGTAGAAATCCAACCAGGAGTAGCCTGCCTCTTAATCACTCTGACTTCTGAGCAACAAGCCATATCTCTACTAGTAGTTTCCTAGGCTGCATATCACATATTGCCTGAATTGTTGTCAGTGTAGTTCCTATTTTATTTCAACAGTAATATTATTAAAAAAAATCAAAGAAACAACAACAGAAATCCCAATAGCAGCATGAATTATGTAAATCACCGTATTTCCTGTTTGTGTTATTCTAATCACAGAGTCATTTAGGTCCAAAAAGACCCCCAGATCATCGAGTCCAACCTTTGACCAAGCACTGCTTTATCAACTGAACCATGACACTAAGTGCTGTGTCCACTTGTTTCTTGAACACTTCCAGGGATGGTGTCCAGTGATGGACACCTCCCTGGGCAGTCTGTTTCAATGCTTGTCAGCACTTTCTGTGAAGAAATTCTTCCTGATGTCCAACCTGAACCTTTCTTGGTGCAGTTTGAGGCTGTGTCTTCTTGTCCTATTGCTGGTTGCCTGGGAGAGGAGGCTGAATCCCACCTTGCTACAACCAATAACATTGCTTTGTTGACTGTATTTTACAGAAAGGCTGTGGGTAAATTGTCAGTCATGGAATTTGCCAAAAAAATTGTCATTTAAAACTCTAACAACAGAATCTGGAAATCTACTAATTCAGGGTATTGTATGTATGTTCCCTATCAAATAACTGAAATCAGGTTTGTGAGAAGGGTTAGGAGAAAAATGTCATATAAATACAATTAGAATTCCAGCCCTAACAAAGGGGTCTTGAATTTTTCCCTATATATTAAGTAATGCAGGCCGAAATATTTTTGCTAATGACTAGCAAAGGTAGAGGGATGAGTTAAACTTGAGTAGAATACTAAGGTTTCTTTTTGATATTTTAAAACTTGATTTTGAAAGAAGCACAAAATAATTAGGAGAATGTGTAGAAAAACTAATTGTTCAGTGATGAAATTGAGTGAGATATTTAAGCATGTGCTCAGCTTTAAACATTCAATATATTTTTGGGCTATATCCAGCAAGAAAGCATATAATTTACTTCTATCTAAACTAAAAATTTAAAATTTCAGATTGCTTGCTCAATTACCATATATCCTGGAGGAAACCAAATTTTATTTGCAGAAAACTTCAATATTTTCTGTGGGCTTCAAATATTTCTTATGAAAATTAGATAATTCACTGACAGAATAATGGTATGAATTTTAATTTTATTTTGCCTTTTCAGATTTTAATGTCATTTAACTTTGGAAGCTACTGTCCAGTGTGAAGGCATTTCTGGATTCTGCTGGGGCCTGACTTCCCCATTGCACTGAACAGGAGAATTCAGGTTTTTAAATTAAGGTTTATGGTTTAGACTGTACAGCTGTCTGCTACTAAGCTGACCCTTCCTTCACCAAAGTGTAAGTTGATGTGGTGCATAAGTCACTGGAGTGTTAATTTGGGCTTGAAGATAAAGTTTCTATTTTTTTTAAATTTTCTGATGTTTGAAGTAATCACATATAATGTAGCTTTATCTTTTTAGACTTGGTGCAGTAAATGCTGTGTTTATATTTAGGTGATTTTTTTTTTATCTTTTAGTGTGAAAGTTATGGTTTTGCATAAGGATACAAGGCAAAGGGTAATAGGGAAGTAAAGATTGATAGTGGAAAACTAATCTGGTGTGTTGATCAGAAAAATGCAGAGATATTTCGTTTATGGAACATTCCCCATTATCATACCAACAATAAAATACGGACAGTAGGAAGGTAACAGTTCCAAAAACATGGGTCATTCATTCAGCTTCTGCACATAGATCCCACTGAACTTGAACAGGTATTTCTGGGCTTTCTCAGGCTGAACACACACAAGGTGCTGTCTCTGGCTGCAGATACCCAAGCAAGAGTTGATGGTTCAGGTTGTGGCTGAGGTTATTGTGGTGCAGCTGGTTTGCAGAAACCTGTGAAGTGCAACTTGTGTGCTTAGCTGATAGCACAGGACAGTTGTACTTGGTTCAACCATGTTTCCTTGAGGGCTAAGTGAAGTCTTTAGCCCACACACCAAATGCCAGTTAGCATGTGCAGAGATAGTTGTTGGTGTTGTGAGCATCAGACTAGTAATCTGCAGTAACTTGCTTTGTAAATTTCCCTGTTTTAAACCCTCTTTGTAGAACTTGAGAACTTGTGACCACAACTTGCTTCTTCAAACTTGTAACTAGCTTAAGAAGAGGATCTAGAAAACAGTGTGCTGACAGGGCATCTCTTAGGATCACTCAGTGAGAAAGCAAACACATTTGTTCCTTGCAAAAAGTCCAGCACTTCTCAGTATAGAAAGTACTAGTTCTTCATTCCATCCTCACCTCTTTGAAAGGCTCTTTAGAAACTGGGCCAAGATCCTTTGAGGTCTTCTCCCTAGAACTTCATTTTTGAAAGTCTGGGTTCTGCAGATTGCTCTCTTCTCTCCTGTAGCTGATTATTCTTACCTTATCTATTTCTTGTCAAATTTTTCTCATGTCTGTATTTTCTTCTGAGTCTCTACTGTGTGATTTTTCTAATTTGTTTTTAAACAAATAATTATTTAAACTTATACTTTCCTTGCCTTTCTACTCCGTGATTCAGTACATACACACGTGAGGGTCTGCTTTAGAGAAATACCTATTTCTTCAAATTTTTGCTGACTTGCTACTCCCACAAGGAAGGTGGCCATCCTAGATTGTACCAGGGCATGGTTTTAAATTGCTTGTGTTCATACAGGTCTTGAGTTAAGTTTGTCATCTGACAAACATGGCCATTATCCACTTGATTTCTGGTCAGAGCAGCTTTATTGGAGCAGGTATGCTGTTCAGTGTTGAGCCTTGAACACTGAAGGAATGGGATGCTCTGGGAATCACTCGTTTCGTGCAGGTTTCATAGCTAAGGTTGCAATTGGAAACACAGTCTAGGTGCACTACAAATATTAGAGTAACTAAATGACTGTGCAATATGATCCTGTATAAGATGAATACAGCGTCCATATCCTATCACATATTTAGTGTTTCATGTGATGCCTGACTGATGGTCAGTTATGGATGATGATGAATGACTGATGTCAGTGATGGAACAATATTTTCATTGCTTTTATACAGATTTCACTTGCAGTCTTTTAATCTCTTCAAGCTTTATTGCCTCAGAAAAAATAGTTGCCCAGCTTATTTTTAGAGTCAGGTTTATGCCCAGCCACTCCATGAATATAAAACCTCTCTCTCAACACAGCTCTGCCCAAGTTCTGTTTTGTTTTGCATTTGATGTCTCAGTAAATGGTGTTTTGATTACAAAATTACCCCAAACCCTCACAAAACTCAAAAGCAACACCAGGAAGTAAAAGAAAAAAAATTTCCAAGGGTGATGCAGATAACAAGGATGACAAAACTGCCAGCCATACTTGGCTTATAAACCAGGTTGTCTTTATTTTCATGCTCAGCAATTATAATCATGTTTCTGTGTTTTCTTCATTAATCAGTTCTCAGATTTGGATTCCGGGGTTAATATGAGTAACTTATGCTGTACTTCCATAATGGTGCATTTAGAGAGGCAGGATGCTGCAAAGGCTGTAATTGCTCAGAAATTACTCATGTGCTGACTTTGTGCCAGCAGAGTCCTTGTCACACTCTCCAGTGGTGGGGCAGTGATAGTGACCATGTGGGATACCTATTCTGCCTGCTGAGCTCCAGTACTGAGGAGGATACTGGCCTCTGCAATACTCTGCTGTGGAGCACAGCTTCATAGGCAGATCTTGTCAAGCTGCTACACCTTACTCTGATTCTATTTTAATTTGTCAGGGCAGTTTATGTCTGAGACTTCTATGAGCAGTGGTGCTCGCAAGCTATGGATTTGGACATCATGATGGAATGTACCTGTCCTTCTTTATGCTCACTGATGATGAAAGACAGGCATGGTCTACAAAGATGATATCCATCTTTTCACACAGCTCAGTTCTAGAAGTGTTCTGAACGAAGGCTGGTTTTTTGTGGACCACCTCTGTTGTGTGATGGACTGCATGCACAGTGCATGAACATATAAAATCACAGCTACTTGTGTGTGTGCTGCTCCAGATGGGGCCTGTTAATCCCAGCAAATAGACCACTTCTGCACCTCTGCCCTTAGGAGAATGTAAATCATAACTTTCCACTGTTTTTGGTTACACTAGAGCTAGCCATGTGGCCATTTTTGGGCTATCCTGCAATACAGCTGGACTGGGAAAAAGTTGGACTTTTTCAATACCCCTCTCTCCCTGCCAATCTTTACAGCAGGATAAAGTTAAAGCTACCTAGTTATATATAAAAATTGGAGCCCAGATGTCCCACATGAGTCACAAAGAAAAATCTATGAGGCATTTCACTGAAAGTAGTCTTTACTTTCTTAGACTCCAAGAAATTTCAATCCGTGCAGAATTTAGAGTATTAAAATTCAGCACAGCATAGAATTATGTCATGTCACACATGCTCTCAAAAATAGCATCATGTTGATGGCAATAAAGTAAGAGTATTTAATTGTGCATTTTTTTCCCACATTTTTAAGATGCTTGGTGGAATTTTACATATAATAAGAAAGCCAAATCCTTTTTCACTCTGTGTACTGAAGAAGATAGACTGCAGCCCAAGGATGGGAGAGGACAAAGCATTTCATTTTGCCCTCAAAACTTTATCTGCTCTATTTTAATTGGCAGAGCTGTGTCCAATCTACATTTCCCTGCCTCTCTTTGAAACTCTCTGGATAGTAGAAAGCCTTTGAGGTTGTAAGTGTTGCCCCTTAGAGTCAGGCAGCACTTCAGCCAATATCTGCAATGACTAAAATTTTCACTTTTTAATGGGGGATCCTACTACAAGTACAGATTTTCTCTGGCAAGAGCCAGGTTTTACACCATGGGAGTTGCAACTTTAACTCTTCAAATAGCTCTAGGTCACTGGAGTAGCATCTTTCAGTAACAAATTTTTGCCATAGAGGAGAGAACCAATATGTTCTTTGTTCATTCCAAGCATGTTTCTCCCAGTGCAGGGCAGAAAAAAGTTGAGACCAAGGCTTGGCACTGGCAGATGTATGCTAACAGGAAATCTCCTGGAATAGGGTTTTGGCTGGTAAAGTCTGGCAGGATAAGAGCTTCTTTTTGCTATCTTGGTGTGAAAAGATGATTTGTGCTTGGGAATATATCCATGTGTCTTTTGCTGCATATGTAGGCACAGAGCAGGTGGCATATAGATTGTACCATATAGAGATGCACACATGCAAATTAACATGAACTTAAATACAGGGTGACTCAAGATGGAGGTGCCATGTACCACACCCTTGGGAAATGGTGCTGTTTCTTGTGGAGTTCTGATCTGCATGCTGTTGCTCTCTCTTCCCAAGCAGATCTGCACTTGTCCTTAGACTAGGGAAGCAATTAAAGCTGTCAGATCTGGTGTATTTGGACAAAATGAACTCATATTAAAAGAATGTTTGTTTCATGGCTCTTTCCTGGATTTGGAATGTAGGCATGCTCTGAGCACCTGCTGGTTTGAACAGCGGACAGGTTCTCTTGTTCTCTCATTAAATTAGCATTAGGTAATTTAACATTATAACATATATACATATATTTAACAATATAACATTAGAGCAGGAGATCAGCCTCTTGATCATATGACCTGTGTTGGTTGCCTAAGTATGGTGAACTCCATGTTATTTTTTGTTTATATCAGTGTTTGAGCTTGAATTATGGATACACTTTTGAAATCAATATTTCCATTTTGGTTCATAGAATAGTATTGGAACCCTTACCTCCAGGATGAAACTAAGAGTTCCAACCACCAGTGTGTCTTCAGTCCATGGAATTATTTAGAAATAGTCACCTTCCCATGCACTATATGTGTACCATGGATATCATATACTCAACACCAGCTGCTTCACACTACAAATCCCGTATTGGGATTTGCTGCTTCCTGATATAGCCCTAAAAAGCTCTGCTGACAGGAAGAAGGATGGGTGCTCTGACTCAGGGCACCATAGTGGGGGGAATGTCTCATCCTGGAGATAAAACTTGGTTCCACTTTGGGGTCTAAACTAGCAAAACAACACTCTCCTTCTAGAGGCAGAAGGCTTGCTTTGTGATCAGCAGAAGTGATGATCAGACTGGGTCTACAAAATCTGCATTCAATACACAAACCCCATTTTGTGAAACCCATTGGCTAAGGTCAGCATCTTACAGAATTATGCTTTGGCAGCTTAGAAATCTTTTAGTCCCAAAACTGCTTTATGCAAATATGTACCTATATAGTAGTGAAATTAAATTAACAATGTTAATCATAAAAGAGAAGCACTTTTAAGACCTGTGGATTTCAGCACCTCTGATTCTCTTGTCTCAATGTCTCAGAGAAAAAGCTCAGTGTTAAATGTTTGGCTGCTTTGACCCTGCAGCTTGAGAACCTGGCACAGCTTTATTGTATGCTCAGGTAGACAATAATTGGGATTCAAGCTTGCACAGCTGTTTTTTGACCACTTCACAAGTGCATATGATGGCTGAGTTCATCTCTCCATGCATATGCCCGATTTACCAGTGCATCATGCAAGATCATGTGCATTATATACGTCTGCTGATCTTACTCTTTCTCTCTCTTTATGTACTTCAATGAATACCTACTTCTCAAGGGAAAATTATGATAACAGCCCTATGTAGGGCAGTTACAAATTTGCACTTGTAGGTCCTTCTTTCTACTGGCATGTTCCTTGAATGCATCAAAAACAAATCAGAGGTGGATTTTCCTCTTGCCACCCTTATTAAGAACTACTGTGATGAAATCCTGTATTTCTTAATTTTTACTTTTGTTATTATTCTTTTAAGCTCTTTACTTCTAAAATGCTGGCTCCTTGAATGTCCTGGCTCTGAGAAGGTCTTGCTTGTATCGGAGAGGATAACAGCTTTGGACCAGTCACCCCCCTGTAGCTTCACAGCCCCACTCCCACAATGACCCCTGCCTGTCTTTCATTCCCCGGTGCCTCTGCTCACATACAAATCAGAGCAGAAGTGTGAAAATGCTCAGATGACTTCTGAAGACTTTTTGGCACACCCATGCATTGCTCATACCTCCAACCATGCCTGTGAACACTGACTGTTAATCCTGGGAGCTGCTGCTGAGTTGTGCACTCACCCGTGTGAATCCCATATGAATGAGCATGTGTAGCCTGCCAGGACAGGCAGAGCAGGGGAAGAGGAGGTTGCTTGTGCTGCATGCTCCTCTTCTTGCATTGCTCTAATCTTCACTGCATCCAGTGGCAAACCCTTGATCCTTACTGGATTTTCTAGGTGCTCTGCTATTCCTGTTTCTACTATTAATGTAGAAACAACATTGATCAGTTCAAATCCCAACCCCTTTTTCTATTATAGAAAGAATATTCTTTACATAACTGTGCATTATTTTTGCTTTTCTGTCTTGATGCCTTTTTCTGGTCTTAGGAAATAAAGGCTCAGACACAGTGAAAGGGTTGGGGGTTGTTTACCTCGGTATTTTAATAGGATCCCGTTCGATGGCTTCTGCCATCCAGGTAGAACACGCCGCAAAAAGCCCCTTCCCCCCAATTCAGTATACAATTAAAGACTCTACATATTAGCATATCTACCAGGAGGGCCCAATAATGGGCCTGGGTGGGCTAACTTCTAGTTTACAAAATCTATCCTACTAGGAGACCTTGAGGGCTCACGAAAACAGGGTGTTTGGTCTCTATCTCTACGTGGCTTCAGGGGTGTTTAGTCTACCGGCCTCCTAAACACCATGAAACTGGGCTAAACTATCACCTAAAGCATCACAAGTATGCATGCTAATACTTGTGAATATAGGGAACAGGGTATGACATATTCAGGAGAAAAAGCAGAAAAAATCCCTCAGGCATCAGTCTGGTAATGGATTTTTTGCAAATCAGACTGTTCATTGCCACTGCTGTTAAGCTCCCTATTCTGTCACCCATTGTCACATTACAATGTGTTTATTGCATCTTGTCTCATCTTGTCCTTTAAGTGTTGTAAGCCCTGTCCCTTGTTAATGCCACAACAACTTGATTGCTTTGGAACATCTGTCTATTACCATATTGAAAATATTAAACAGTAATTTCGTCCTCACATGGCAATAGATGTAGCGTTACTGGGACTCTTGAACTGCTTATCAAATAGAAAATTGATCCTAAAAACTGTAGCTGAAATAAAGTAAAATACTTGGTGGCTGCTGTTCTACTGTTTCCAAAAAGGAGAAAAAACCTGAAAATATATCCAAAACAAGTGCCAACGTGTAGTATAAATGTTTATATCTGTTGGGGCTTGAATTTTCTCGCTATTGTGGTTTTTTTTCTTAAGGAATTTTTCCCCCATAGGTTGCTAAAGGACAGTAATGGCTGGGTACTTAAGAGAACAAAAGTGTGTGGCCAGGGGCTTTCTCCTTCACAGGGCGGGGGAAGTTTCTCTCAGGGAGCAGGGACAACGAGAGATTTTGGGACTGGCAAAAGCAGGGGCGAGGGCAACGGCTCGCTCTCTCTCTCGGAACTCTTGGAGCCGAACAGCCGGAGCTGCTGTTTGCAGAAGGGAACCCATGTCCACTGAGAAACCAGCACGGAGCTGCTTTTTCTTTCTGCTGTGAGTTTTCTCCCTGCTCTGCCAGGGAGCCGAGCTGCCACCAGCCCATCTGTCCCCGCTCCCCTGCTCCTCCGGCACCGCTCCGAGTTTTTGCTACGCTGTAACTGTGCTTCCCCTACCTGCCGAGACCTCCTGCTGTCCCAGCTTGCTGTTTCCGAGGGTCCTGCTGGGCCACCGACACCAGCTGCCCCCGAGGGTTTGTGAAACAAAGCCTCTCCATCCATTCCTACCCCCAGGCCCAGCCGCCATTAACATGCATTACCTGGGCTAGTGATAGAGCGCCCCCTGCAGCCGCGAGGGAATCATCGCACCCGGAGCGCCCCCTGCAGCCGCAGAAGAACCATCACACCTGCCCTACCCACTGAGAGCCACCGTCGCCTCCTGCCAACTGTGACTGGAACTGCACCAAAAGGGAAAGGTGTCTGAGGCCAAGCAGGCTGTCACTGGGTTTCTGGTTCTGTTTGTTGGTTAATGCCATAGTTGTTGTTATTTGTTAGCTTTGTTTTAGATACTAGTAAAGAACTGTTATTCCTATTCTCATATCTTTGCCTGAGAGCCCCTTGATTTCAAATTTATAATAATTTGGAGGGAGAGGAGTTACACATTTTCCATTCCAAGGGAGGTTCCTGCCTTCCTTAGCAGACACCTGTCTTTCAAACCAAGACAATATCCAACTTTATGAATTGGTGAGGGGAAATACTATTCTGGTGTATAGTTTGATACTGACATTTTTGCAATGAAGTGGTTTTTATTGGCATTCTGTTGAGCAAAGAAACTATCAAGCATGTTTCAGCTGTGGGTTTTAAGACAGGATGATATTTCCCTATTTCTCCCTCTCTCTTGCTCTTCTGCAAGAATTTGATTCTTTGATCCATGCAGGAAAGGTAAATGCTGTCTGCAGTGCTGTTGGATTATTCCCAAGCTAGCTGATTCTGCTAAGGAAATTTTTTAAAAATATGTTATGGCCTCTGACCAGTGTTGAAATACCTTTTGAAACTAGGTCCATAACTCTGCCTTTACTGACAGACACCAATGATGCCTCAAGTTTGTGGTATTGCTCAGGTCTAAGAAACTATTGTATCCAGTGAACGCAGTGCAAGGGGATAGTCTTTGAACAGGTGTCTCTTCAGAGCTGCTCACCTATTTGCAGACAGCTTTGCATTGTCTGCAACAGCTCTTAACTTCAATTTTCCCACGGTATGGAGACGCACAATTTTAATACTATTATACTTTGATCCCTGTTTCCCCTGTCATATTATAGAATAGTATTTATGGTGCTATGGGAAGAATATCTTTTATGAGTATCCACTGCTCTGGCTGTATTTCAGTGTTTAATCACTCTACCATGAGCAATATCCTTGAAAGGGTTACAGTATGTGAAAATCCTGGCTCATGAAGAACATATGCAATCACATTATTAAGCAATTAGTCTCCATAAATCATATTTTATTGGTGTATTACTATATGTTTCAAGCCTGTTCCAATGCTTGACAGCCCTTTCCATGAAGAATTTTTTTATTAATATCCAATATACATCCCCTTAAGGCTGTGTCCTCTGGTTCTATTGCTTGTTTCCTGGGAGAAGAGACCAACTCCCACCTGGCTACAAAGTCCTTTCAGGTAGATGTAGAGAGGGATAAGGTCTCCCAGAAGCCTCCTTTCCTTCAGACTAAACAACCCCATTTGTCCCTCACAAAACTTGTGTTCCAGACCCTTCACCAGCTCTGTTGCCATTCTCTGAACACGCTCCAGCACCTCAATGCCCTTCTTGTATTGATGAACCCCAAACTGAACATGGTACTCAAGGTGGGCCTCACCAGTGCTGAGTACACGGGAAGATTCACTGCCCTGGTCCTACTGGCCACACTATTGCTGATACAGGCCAGGGTGCCATTGGCCTTTCTGGTCATCTGGGCACATAGCTGGATCATGTTCAGCCGGCTGCCAACCAGCATTTCCATGTTCTTTTCCACTGGGCTGCTTTTCAGCCACCCTTCTGCCAGCCTGTACCACTGCACAGGGTTGCTGTGACTCATGTTGCAGTAATTTTTTCCTCCTTTAAGTGTATGTAGCTAAATTCTCACTGTGCCTTCCAGAGTTTCTAAGGGAAAAGAGCTCAGAAATGGACTGAGTTTTACAAGAAATATTGCACCCTCCTTCTGAAATAATCAGTGTTTCATAACTTAAAAGAATGACAAGCCTCTTAAACCTTTTGAAATAATAGACTTAAGTTGAGTATCTTTAATAGGTAACAGTATTAAAATTCCATTATACTGAAATGGTCAAAGTTCAGCTATCATTAATTATCACAGAGCTTCAGTGTACAAGTCAAATCTAAAGATTTATATCAAAATATCATTCATTATTAAAGCTAATTGTTTAATTATTCAGAGAACTGTCATGGATTGATTTGTCTGCAGTCCTGGGCTAGAATTTGACTCAAATTTTATAAAAATGGTACAAAAATTTTCTCTAATTTTATTTGTGGCATATGTAATTTAAAAAGTGTTGGGTTTGTTTTTTTCTTGAAAGCATTTTGTTTTACCTATTAATAATCTAAATCTCAAAAATAAAGAGCATAATTCCTGCCTGTGGATTGATTCTGAAGTTTTAATTTTATTTATTGTCTGATATTAAAAGATAGTTAAAGGAAGATTACAGGGCTTTGCATTAACTTCTTATATTTACTGCTTCTGAAGAATAATATTAAGATCACTTGACAGCATGGTAAATGTAGACTGAGTGGAAAAGTTGATATATATTGAAGATGGCAATCCTGTCCCCCTGTCCCTTAATAATTTATTTGAGTGTGTATTTATGTCTGAGTCTGTATGATCCCTCTTCTTTCAGCTCTTTTGTGTGTTTTTGTGGACCATGTCTGTTTACTTTTCTCTTTTTATGTATCCTGTTTTCTAGACCTGTGGATATCCTCATGGTCATTAACTGAGTTTGTTTCAGAGTTCCCATCTTTATGAACATGCAGAGCTATATAAGCCTGAGCACTGAAGAGAGCATGATTTTTTATACCTTGCATGTCTTTTGTGTTTCAAAGTGCTGGCTAGCTTATTTCTCAGTGTGAAATGGGTTCATCTTTTAATAAGTGACCTGTTTCTACCAATATTAAAGAAGGGATTGAGCATTGTAACACCTAGGATGTATTCTCATAATATTCACTCTGTAGGTGATAGTGTTCAGTCAAGCCAGTGCAAGGAAGAGATGCACAACCACAGCAATCCCAAGTATGTATTGTATGCTCATCTAGCTTTTCCTCAGTTCACAGGCTTCTTGGACTGAGGTCATGCCTGAATACTATTGGATGCTGAATTTTAATCAGTGAGCTTGCCTAAAAGGTTTTTGGACCTATTTTAGACTTTTAACATATGCTGCAATGTGTGTCACTGCATTTCTTTTGTCTGGAAAAAAAATCAATTTTTTTTAATCATCAAACTTCTGTTTTCTGATTTAGTTTTATTTGACACTTCATATCTCATTAGAATTAGGGAATATTGTTTCCTATTTACCTTTTTAGATGATTTGTGTATTTACAGAAATTTATATCACTTTCGTATTCTCTCCCATGCTCAAACTGAATAGTCCTCTAATACAGAAGTCTTTTCCATTAATTTGTTGTCTCCCTCTCTATTTCTTGTCTCAGAATGTTGTGATGAACAACACCCCAACTCCATACAGTATTCAAACTGTGAGCATGTAGCATGTATAAATATATATATATATATATATATAATAAAAATATATAAAATAATATATATATTATATATATATATAAATTACCTACTGAAAATTTCATTGTAATTCTTCCCAATATTCTGTTGTCCTTCGGAAAGCTATCAAACTGAGAAATGTCTGTGGGGTGGCTTTGGTTGTGTGGGGGTTATTTTTGTAATTCTTTGAGTGTTTTTTTTCTTTTGTTAACTGGTGCATTTGATGATGGATCTACACTACAGTTCAAGTAGTGAAGTGAAATGGTAATAGCAAGTTTAGAGTCTATTATTGCTTTTGACAGCCAAAACAAGTCTTGGTTATGTGCCTTATTTTGGCACTTGAATTTCACTTGCATTTTATTGCCCAGTTTCTCAGTACTGTGTGAGTTTTCTGTAGCTCTTCATAGTTTAGATTTTTGGGAATTTCTCAGAGTTACTAAAGATGCTTTCCATTCATATTCCTTTTGCCATTAAGCACATATTAATCTCTTAAGTTGATCTTTCCTCCTATTTCAAGATGGCCATGTTTTTCATAGCTTTTAATCTGGAACCTTGCGGGTTTTGTGACCGCTGTCCTGCTTCCTGATCAAAGGCATTTTGTAAACCCAGGAGATCATCTTTTATTTGCTAATTCCTTCAAAGAGTTTTTAATATTTTTGTCTATTATCAGTTCTCTTGCTAAATCTATGTTGGCTCTTCTCCTGTATATCATGGATATTCATTTATCTAATGATGCTATTCTTTACTGTAATTCCCAGCACTGAAGAAGATTTAAATGATAGATTGTACAAATGGGATATTGCACAATGGTTATGACAATACTTTGGCAATTTCACATAAGAAGTCCTTCAAATCTCTCAGGTGAAATCCATCTGGCCTTGAAAATTGGTTACCATTTTTTATCAATCTGTCCTACAGCTATTCTGCTGACAGTTTAGGATGACGTTCTACAAAAAAGAATGAATTGCTGTGGGACATTCAAACATCATCTAGGGCAAACAAGTCTTGTAACAATTTTGCAAGCTTTACAAGTTCTCTTGTCGGTTTCTCATTCACTTAAATGTATTTGAGGGAAAACAACTATTGCTGCTATGTCATTAGTAAATTTTCTACAAATTATATATAACAAATCATCTTATTTTCTATTTAATTTGCCAGAATTACAGTGTGTTTTATTTACTTGTGACTTCTGTGACCAGTAGCTAACTTCTGTTGTCTTATTGAACAGGCACACAAGGTGATTACTTTGGGTTTTTTGGTACTTCTGTTGGGGTTTTTTGTTTGGTTTGGGGGTTAGTTTGCTTGCTTGGTTTTTTTTGGTTTTTTTCTCCTTCCAGATCCTTGTCTTTGATCCTCCCTTTTGTTATGGAACATGAGCACAAGAACCGACCCTACCCTAGCACTCCCACACATATCATCTAGGCATGGGTGCCCCCTCTGCACCCAGCAGTGCAGTGTGAGCTTCACTGGCATCACTGACCCAGCTTTGCTTGCCTGGAACTTGCATGTTACAGGGCAGTTCCAAGCCTTCTGTAGAGTAGAATGAGCCAGAAAATGTGTGAGCTTCAGCTGGGCTTGTATTAATGTTCGCTTTCACCAGTAGATTTTGAAGTTCTCTCTGATTTGTATGTGTTTGTTCATTCCCTCTGTTCTGTTTCTCTTCTAGCAGAATGCAGACCTCCTCTCCACTTTAGTCTGTGGCTCTGTGGTTTTGTTTGGGTTTTGGCTCAAATTCAGAGGCAAAGGTCCAATTAGTAGATAAACAATTTTATCTGGTCACTTGGGAAAGTCTTGGTATATGAAGCTTTTTGTTTGTGAATATTAAGAGCTTTATTACCTAACTTTTTGGTGTTTTCTTGGCTGGTTTTTTTTTAAAGCTCCATGTTATTGATAGTTGTTTTGTTGCTTTACTAGAGCTTTAAGGAAGAGAGTTAGAATTCAGTTTGTTTAAAGGTTTAGATAAAATTAGAAGTTGCCTAGGAGGTTCAGAGCTTTCATGTCATTGCAAAAAAAGAAAGGAAGTGTTATCTAAGGGGATGCATACATGTGATGTGCAATGCTTCAGGAATATCAGACAATGCTTGAAAAGGTAATGAGTGAAAACATGATGGGTTTAATACTCATGAAATTAAGAGTAAAGTATTGTTATTCACATTGCAAATTACATTAAATATTTAAGTCTGATTCCTTTGTGACGTGATGGACACTTATCCTGTGTTTCCTTACAGTGATAATGCTTTGTCTCCTGACACTTTTATGAAAACCTTGGCTCTTCTTTTGAGACACTCAGCAGCTTTTTAGATGTTATTACTTAAAGTATGCTACTCCAATTAGAGAAGGGAGGCAGGCCCAAGTAAAATCAGAATGATGTGCATAAAAACGTAGATGTTTCTATCTAGTCTGCTATTGACTTTTAACACTTAAGAAGCCCCACTCCTTCCCCCAAAACCATTGAACAACCCTATTTAAAAATATATCTTTATGCACACTCTTTATGGGGTATATTCTCAATTGATGCAGGTTGTTATAACCCTGTTAAAGTCCAAAGACTTTCTTCAACTTATGCAAGCTGAGGCTTTGTGCGTGTAAATCTTGAACTGTGGGAAGTGTTTAATTTGTTACTGTATGAGCATGGTTTGGACAGCAAGGGCTTTCTTTCTACCACTGTCACTGTACTGAGGGCAGCAGGGTGCTCTTGTGGAGTTCCTGAGAGCAGCTGTAGGACTGCTGCAGACAAGTACAGTTGAGGCCAGGTTGGAGCCAGGACACGTGCCTGAGGTGTTTGGGGAATTCAGTTGCCAACTCTTAGGAAGTCTTTAAGAAAAGTGTGATACAGCCAGCAGAGATGCTGCCTGGCTATTTTGAAAGCTATGCCTCTCAAACAGCAGTTCCCATCTTGTTGCTGCTGTTTGAGAATGGGATCTCCACCCCATTCATGGGATGCAGGTTGCGTGCCCATTCATGTGAATTTCTCGCCAAAAATCTGTGTCTTGTGTCTGAGGAGTGTCCAGATAATCATGGCTTGGATATAACAGATTTCATAGTGTATTTCTGGTTATCCCTCATCCTACCTGCTCCTCAGCATTTTCTCATCCCTCCTGTTTCTCAGGATGCTTCTAACTTTCTTCTCCTATCCAGTGGGTGGGGACGATGCTCTGGGACTGTAGGGAAAGGAATAGGTGTGGATAGGCTTTGCAGACAGAGGAATCCCTCTGGTTGGTAAACAGGGGGTAACCAAAGGAAGTCTTCCTCAGATGCATGGGGAGCTCCTCTCTCATGCTTTAAATAAAAATTAAAAATTTAATAAAAAATGCTAGAGTTCTGCAGCCAAACCACTACCAGCTCATTTGATTGATTTTAGCAGGGATTAATTAGTGGAACTGCTAAGTCTGAGAATTGTCTGGAACTCTGTACTATCATGTTTCATTTTAAATGAATATATCCTAAAGTAGGTACTCTGGGTAGGCTATTTCAGTTGAAATAGTTCAGGTTGTCAAAGATACAATTGATCAAAACCAGTCTTAAAACAGATTGTAAAATTAATTGAAATTGGTGTTTGCAGCCTCACCTCTACATATGCAGATATCACTGAACACTTCTTGAAAAATAACTGTATACTCCTACTCCATAATTGCATAACTCCTCATTCTAAAGGCTCAAATAGCTTTGTAATCCAGGATGGATGATTCTTCGAAGTCCTTGTGAGCTGGATAACTATTCAGTTTATTTTATGCCATATAGAAGTGGGATGTCTTCACCATCTGGCTGAATATTTCACTATAGTTTTATTTTTATTAGTAATGCTGTCATTAATGAAAGTGCCGAGCTGTTAGTGTTTTGTGGCAGTGTTTGGTGAAGATCATTTGCCCATAGTGGAACTCAAGCAGCAAATTGGCTGGAGAAAGATGTGTGCTTATAGGATTAATCATTTCGAGAATACTTTTATATCTAATAAAGGGCTTAACTAAGAGATTCTACAGTCCTTCAAGAAATTCAGATGCTCAGATTTCAGTTAAAAATTAAATAAAACACATACCAAAGATAATAGAGAGCATTTAGTAAGAAAAAGTGAATATATCTTATATATATGAATATATCCAGTTCCTATTAAACACGTTATAGAAGTAAAGTTCAGTAGTACATACTGTCTTGTGAGCCAACTAAAATGTATTTTATGTGTCATTACTTTTTTTCACCCTCACAGTTTTTCTGATGCTACGGGCCTTTTTTTTTTTTTAAATTTGTCAGGAGAGTCTTAGCAAAAAATGAAAATGTACCTTTAGCTGAGAGGATAAATGTGCTTTGGTTCTGAACTGAAACATGACTACAAAAATTGAACCTTTCTGCCCAGGAGGTCTGATCTCTATATTTTTTGTCTGTTTCATTCATTAATTTTAATGACTAAAAGGTCATATTTCACTGGGTTTTATCCCAGTAGGTTAGTAAACTGTCATATAGCAAAAAATAGATTTTATTTTCATTTATATTTAATCATTGAAGTTGATAGCTTGTAGCGGTGGTTCTGAACCAGGAAGGACGAGGACTTCCGGTGGCATGTTCCACAGACAGAGAGTTTCCCCCCGAAGCTGCCAGAGACAGTGGTTTGGACCACCAAGCCACGAACCCCAAGTTCCTGCTATTGGTTCCTTGATTTGTCTGTTATGTATCTCAGTTCTGGAAAATTCCCTGTTACTCCCTTGTTCATTCGTTGTTCTCTCTACCCCCCTCCCCTCCCTGAACCTCATTCGACTGCGCACCCTGGTCCCTCCCTTGTATTGCCCCTGTGCCCTCAGTTTATTGGATGTTATTCCTCCCTTAAATACCCATGGAATGAGCTATTCTGGGCTCTTAGTCCCTGAGCTCCCTTGGGGGTAATAAACCTACCAAACTCTCACACTAAGAGTCCTCCTTCTTTGGGTAGTTCTTTGCTATCCTGCCGTGCTCTAAGGGCAACAACTCCTCAGCCCAAACGCGGACTAGCGGAGCCCGTAGTCAGCTCTCCGGGAAAGCCTTCCCGAACGCGAACGGCTTTCCAGGATCGCGCTAGAGCTCTGCCGCCGGGACCAGAGCGGGATAAAAAGCAGGGAACGCAACAATAGCTAATCCTCAGCTTCAGGGCCAATTTATTCCAAGTTTGGTCAGTCAAATTCCATAGTATAAATTATTTTAAATGCTAAAGAACTGAATTGGAGTAGCTGCAGATATTTTTTTCTTGATGTAAGTTTGATAGCCCTAGCTGGGCAGAAAAGAAATTAGCTCACCTATCAAAACCCACTAGGCTGTGTTTTCCAGCTGCTAGATCTGTACTTCTACAAAGAAATTGTCTTTAAATTAAGGCAATTCAGTCAAAATAATTGAGGTATTCCCACAAGCATCTTCAAGAATGAAAGCTAAGAAGAGGTGGGACTAATTCTTGGGACTTCAGTGGACTTTGAACCATTCTTATGAATGCATTCTTAACTAGTTGTTGACATCATAAATAAATTTGCCTTGTAGTTGTTTCTTTCATGGGGTTTTCTGGGGGCTGGGAATATGGGTAGGGTTGACATATTCTTAATTAATTTTTAAGATTAGATAAATAGTTTCTACTGTCTACTGCTGTTTTGACCACAAATGAGAAACTACTATAAATTAAAATGTATACTTGTGTTTTTTATTTATTTTTAATTTAGGCTTTCAAAACTTTGCTTTTTTTTTTCTAATTTCCTGCTTCTGGTGACCTATTTTTGCTAATATGCTTACCATCCTGTTTGTTCATTAAAATTACTGCCAAGTAAATTTACTTTTATTTTATGTTTATTTAAAGTCTTGTGGAAAAAAGCCATTCTGTCCGTTCACAATGCCCACAATGGGCTCTTCAGACATAGTTCAAGCAATGTGTTTTACGGAGGAATTTATACATGCAGGTGGACTGAAGGAATTGCATTTGGACTACAGGATTTATAACTGCAGTCCTCCTTAGCGTGTATGAAGGAGATGTGGGTAGAACTTACAGGTGCCTGTGCCTTTGCTGCCTTAACACAGATGTGTTACTGTGGGGGCACAAATTGTACCTGAGGTCGTTCCTGTCTCTTGGAGTTTGAGTAGTGTCCTGAGATTTATGCTGGTCAAAACTTGAAAGTTAATAAGTGTCTTAGCTTCCCACCCCCGTTCACCAAATACAAACTGGTTTTCCTTCCAGTGTGAGAGGTTCTGAGAAGTGGGAGTGAAGGGGCATGGAGGGAATCCCATGTTTTGTTTGATCAGAGATGTTACTTCTGTTGCCTGACTTGAAACAGAGGCCATTCTCAAACGGAGAACTGGGAAATGTTTTATCCTTTTCTTATTGGCATATGGATTATGGAAAAAGGGCAGACCTTGAATTTGATATTTCTACATTTATTTCGTAAAGGTCATCTCTGTACAAATTTACAGAAAGATCTTGCTGATTCCTTCTGTGGTATTCTTTTGCTGGATAGGGAGTCTCTAACATGGAGAAATGAAATTGTTGCTTGTGATTTATTAAAATATGAGTATTGATCTAATATTGATACTCAACTCGAGACCGACAAAGACTCTCTAACAGAGTTGTTAGAAAGTGTATGTTTATTTCAGCACCGGGCAGCTGCGTGGGATAGCTCCCTAATATGCAGAGCAAAAGCACAAAGTAATACAAGATCTATATATTTACAGAAATCTTGAATATTCAAAATATAAGCATACATTTATCATATTAATACCTCCCATTTCCCCGCTTCGTATGGTAATTAGCTGAATAGTCATTGAGCATGCATAGTCTGTTCTTTAATTTGAGTCAGTGGTCGTAAAATTTGAGGAGAGGGCGAAAATGATGAAGTAAAATTCGTCTTCCTCTCTTTGACCTTTTTGCCTTTTGGTTTTTCGACAATACAAATTACTTCTGAGGGAACTTTTAGTTCCCTTCTACATTTCTCTGCAATACAAAGATTAGAAACTGTCTACATTTCTTTAGATCTATGAAGCAATGTTTTCTATTTCTTATTGCAAGCACAGCTGAGTAAATACGAAATGACAAGTAATCAGTTACATTCTAAACTTACTTCAAACCTAATTCTTTAGTTAATCATTGATTCTTTAATTAATTCCAACTGGGTTTGCTTACTGAATCTATTTTAACTAATTTTAACAATGCTAAGCTTTGCCAAAAATTCTATTTTTTATAACTCTGTGTTTCACTTGGTATTACATTTGTTTGTTGGCCTGGAGAAGGGAGAGTTCAGTAAGATAATTTCTGAGCATGTATGTAGTTAACCAGAATAATCAGATTATTTTGTTTCACATAATATGTGCATGTAATAATGTAATTCATACAACTATACAAAATAGAATAGTTGGCCAATAAATGCCCTTTTTTTTTCCATAATAAAGCCTGATTCAGATGTAAAACTAGTGTCTAGATATAAGTATCCAAGCAAGAAGTTACTATGATGTTCAGAGATTCTTTGCCATGTCATTGCCCAACAGCTGAATATTAGAATAAAGGTTTCAATGGCAGGGTTAAGCATTGGGGAGTAGTTAGAGACAAAACTTGCTCTCAATTATTTCCATTAACTACAAAATAACTGAAACATGCTTTATTGAACTTCAGGGGTGTGATCTATAGCCCAAAATACTCTTCTGTGTTCTCTTTAACTAGCAGAGATCCATTTCAGGTCTGTGCTTGCCTTTTGGGGCTCTACAGCAGTTGCCAATGTGAATTTTTTGGAAACTGCATTAATCCTATGCTGGCTTTTCTGCTCTTGGAAGGTGAGAGCTACGCATGCTCAGAGACTGAGGTGGCCCTGGTGCAGCTGCAGCAGGCAGGTTTCTGTGTCTGCAGGCTGGTACATGATCTCAGAGTTAGCACAGGAACCAGAAAAAATACTAGATTAATTGAATTCATTAATTAAATTCTTCCAACAGCTTGCAAAGAAGTGGGTAGGAAGAGATAATTGAGGATTCAGGGGTAGGTTTCTGAAGAGTACTATAATTTGACAGGTAATTGATAAACTTGGTTTGGCAGCTCTGTTTTATTTTAACAAATGAAAGTGGATACTTTTTTCTCTGGAATTAAGTGATAGCATGGTCAGTTTCCAGTAAAACAGCAGCTGTTATCTAAAGCATCTTTACAAGTGTGAAGAAAGTTTGGTAATATAGCCATTTAATTTCTGTTTTAATACCAAAATTTAGATGGCTTAATTAGTAAAACAACAGTTTCACCAAGTCTTGAAGACAGTTACCTTATGTAGGTAAGTGCACATACTGGAACTCCATGCTGAGATTAAATATTCAGATTGACTTCAGCTGATTTACTTAACTTGCTAATTTATGCAGCAGCTGTGCTCCTGTAGCAATCAGCAAAGGAACTCTGTAGGAACCTGGCTTTCTTTGGACTATATAAGGGAAATGTGGTGAGCCAGATTACTTCCTGCTCTTGAGCTACGTATAGAGCTACTCTGTATTGTGCAGCTGTAGGAATTGTTCCCATTCGTGAAGCTTGATATATCTATAATACATGAAGGATTTTTTTCTTTTTTCCTAAATACTTTTTGCACAGTTCCCTATATTCACAAGTATTAGTATGCATACTTGTGATGCTTTAGGTGTGATAATTTAGCCTGGTTTTGTGGTGTCCAGTAGGCTGGGAGACTAAACACCCCAGAAACTACATAGAGTTAGAAGACCAAACACCCTGTTTTCGTGAGCCCTCAAGGTCTCCTAGTAGGACAGATTTTGTAAACGAGAAGTTAGCCCACCCAGGCCCCTTTTTGGGCCCTCCTGGTAGATATGCTAATGTGTAGAGTCTTTAATTGTATACTCGATTGGGGGGACGGGGCTTTTGCAACGCGTTCTACCTGGACGGCAGAAGCCATAGAATGGGATCCTATTAAAATACCGAGGTAAACAACCCCCAACCCTCTAACCGTGTCTGAGCTTTTATTTACTAAGACCAGGAAAAAGGCATCATCTAGAGTAGATATATCTGTGGAGTAGTTCTGATAAAACTCCCTAAGAATGCCAGTGTGTTGTTTTGTTGCAGAAACCTCATGCAGTCTATAAAGTATAACCTGACTGGCTACAGCCAATGCTATGGCCAAGGGTGTCATGCAAAATGTACCTGCATGCAAAATGTGATTCAAGTGGAAACCTCTGGTAGCTGATTTGTACGTAAGGTAAAGAAGCAGAGTTAGAGGAAAGCAAGTGTGGTTTGGCTGGAACCAGAAGGTGACAGGAGCAGTGGTTCCTGCAGTGGGAGCTGCAGGATTGAGACAGGAAGGGTTTGGTCAGGGTCACCAGGACAAATTGGGTATTGCTTCCCATGGCCTTTCTTGTACAGAACTCTCTCAGAAGCTATAGCTACAGTTTTTAACATCAGATAAATGGAAATTGTGCTGGTTTGTTTCTATTTATTGTGCTCTACCTATTAGTTTTGCCTCCATGTGTTTCCTGTAATTTGCCTTTATTCTTTTTGCATTTTGATTTTTAGCATTGAGAAGAGGAAGTGAAGAAGTCCCTAAATGCTTCAGGTAGAACTGTTGAAACACTAGATTTGAAACTGTGTGTCCTGTTATTACAGACTTTGAATTATAAGGCAGACCTGCATCTCCTTTTCCAGTTCTGTGAGTGGCTGCTGGGAAATCAACCTAAAAAATAAAATGTGACAGATGAATCATGGCATCCCTTTCAGCATTCAGTTCTTTGTTAATCCAAAATTATTCACCACATTTAATCTGAATTTGTACACAGTTTTGACCATCTTCATGGTACTTTTCAGTGAATGAAAATTTATGTGGAAGCATTCTCTCTATATAACTGACTTTGAAGATCCTAAAAGAATTAGGATGATAGATAGTTCTGTGAAAATAAATTATCTGGCAAATGCCCCAGATACTTCCAAGTTCTCTACAGACAGTTTGACAGACTACTTGGTTTTCCCACTGTAATTCTGTATTACTGATTTCTGAATAATTCAGCATTAGCCTCCTTAATCTGTTTTGATATGTCTTACTGTAATAGCAAGGCTTTAAAGCAGGACTTGAACCATGAGCATTTGGTTCCACTTGTCAGGCATTTTCTCTTTTTTTTTTTTTTTTTTACATTTTATTTTACTTTAGAAGAAGAGATATGTAACATGGGGAGGGTTTAAAAATAAATTCCTTCTTTACGGGTAGGACCTGGATTCTGAGTTTGTTCAGTAGCTGCAGTATTTCAGAGGTAGTGCAATCCTTAGTTTTATAAGAAGGTTTGATACACTTTGTTGAATGCATGTAGGTGATTTGGATCTGCTTCCAGATCCTGTATTTTCATCTACAAGGCTGATCCTGTGGATGAACTGTGAGGATCCAAGTTTTCTCTCCTCAGGCTGCTTGCTGCTCTGCTTGAAAGTGGCCCCAGTATAGGACATTGATTTCCACTTAGTCTTTTCACAAGGATGCAAATGACTGTAACCCAGTTAAGACTTAAGGTGATTTCTTTTTCTTTCTGTCATTTTGTAGGTGACTTGTAGGTATGGAGGGAATGGTGTACCCTCTATTCACATGTGCCCGATGTGACATTTGGTGCACATACTTGGGGGATGGGGGGGGGGGGGGAGGATTAATATCTACATATAAAGATCACAAGATAACAGTTTTCTTCCATCCAGTTCACAAATCCAAGTTGTACTTTCTGCAAATCCACAGTAGCTGAACTTGGTTTTTAAAGGTTAGTGCAACCTTTAGAACTACAGTAGATGATGTGGAGCTTTGTTTTCTTGTGGCTTGTTTGTGCCCAGGAACTGCTGGCTAAGCAGGGAGGCGCATCTGGAGTAGTCTGGCATCTCCCTGTATTTCCAGTTACAGTACCAGCAGCAAACTGGAGGGTTCTTCTCACCCAGTTCCGCCTTGTCCCCCTGCCTTCCTCTCATCCTGCCCCTTAACATGATTAGTTCTTGGCTGTTAATATTTCTTTAAGAGAAGATCAGTTTTCATATTTATTACAAATGAGGAATTGTATTCTAAAATCATTGTGTGCCTTTATCCCTTGCTAAGAAATCTCTCTGTTGGAGGCAGAAATTTATGGAAACGTTTAATTTTCCGATACTATCCTTAGTCCAGATTTGTTCTAAATAGTACTTCCACATTGAGTCTATAAAAGCCTTTGTGTTGGTTTTGCTATCTTCATTCTTTGTAGTAGCTTTTTTAAAAAAAATTGCCCTGTATATTGAAATAAAATTTTCAGCAGTGGAATAATGATGTTCCACAGAAAAGAAATATTGGTAGAAATGGATCCTTGATTAATTTCATGTCAACAATTTTAAATAAATTTTAAAATAGGTAATTATTAAAAGTGAACATATGAATCATTATAAAATAAAAAGAGCCTGCATTCCTTTAAAAGTTGTAGATACTGCTTTTATTTAGCAGTGAGTGTATGGGCACAACTTCTAATGCACATAGTTAGGATCAGGAGTAAATCTGGTTGTTGCAAGTGTGATAAGCACTGGCATTTGGACTGACATGGAGAGCCCCTTGGAGACAGCACCCTGGGTGCTCCCTGTGCCCCATCTCTACATCATATGAGGGGAAGTGTTAAGAGAGTACAAAAGCAGCTCTGGAGTAATGACTGGTTTTCTGTTTATATTTTTGTATATTTGTATATTTTGTATTTCTGTATTTGCATGTGCCCCTCCCTAGTGAAACCACCAAATCAGAAGCCATCTTTACATTCAAGTTTTTTCATCCTGGGAAAAGCCCTGGATGAGAACAATTTTAAATATATATGGGAATAGGCTTAAAACAACAACATTGCAGTTGTCAGGTTTTAACATTGGGTAAACTATATTTTACCTAAATCTTATGACTATATATACAGACACCTGAGCTAATGGGAAATTATTGCTGAGAATTTAAAGGCAAGGAAAAAAAAAAAGTAGTCAGGAAAATTCAAAGTGATGGTTACCGAAGCAACTATGATTCTTCCCCACTTGTACTCTAGTAGTGCAGTGTGCTTCTCAGTGCTGATGTGTTAATACATGCATGCGGCGTAGCTGAGTTACTGAGGGATACAAAGTTGTGGGGGATTTTAGATTAAAAACATGTGCAGGTCTCCTAGCTCAGCAGTCAGACAAAAGCACGGGGTAGAAGTGCAGTCTTTCATGTGGCAGAATATGTTTTTTTTTCTTGCTCCTGGTTAAGAAAATAAATTAAAAAATCAGATTAAAACCAATAAATTAAAAATTGTGGGTTTAGAAGATGGTAAATGCTTTAAAGAAAAGGATCTAGCTGGAAGACTTACACCCTTCCCACCAGCATGAGGCTGACAAAGGCATAGGGAGGCAGAAAAGATGTTGCTGAACTCTCGTGGTTGGCAGAAGAACTGTTCCTGACCAGTTTCTCCTCCTATGTGGTGCAGTGAGAGCTCCCCCTCCTGTTTTCTGCCTTGCCTGAGCTTTCAGATAGTACCAATCTTCATTAGCCTTTCAAGAGTATTTTTGAAATCTGTGAGGAACTATGAAGCCTGTGGCCAACACTCCTGCATGGGGGAGAAAGGCCTTTAGCTAAGACAGAGAGTGACCCCATGGCACACTGTGCCTTTGGGTGCTTGGAGCACCAAAGCAGGTGCTTGAGCTGAGTAAATAAAAGACTGGCAGTGACATTCGATGAAACAGTTAACAGTTTTTGTACAAAAGCACAGTCCCTCTGTCCAAGAGGGAAGTTCTTCATATTTTATAACCAGAGAGCCTCTGCTTTTTTAGACTTCTTCCATTTCTGAGCTTTCCCCAGTCAACAATCAACCCTGTACAGTAAACAACTGTTTTCTTGCTAAGCCCTGCCAACAAGACCAAATAAATAGCTGTAGGGAAGTGTCGGCGAGAGGAGCAAGACGACGATCCAATGTGATTCATAAATCAAGCTCGTTTATTGTCAGACAGTGCACATACTTATACTACCTTACGTGCTCAAAATATTATTCACTTACAGAAGTTTCACACGGGATCTTTCTCTAATCTAATTAACACACAAACTGGTATCAGAAGGCAATAACATCAACAGTGTCTTCTGCCAAGCTAATCTCTAGACACCTGCACCTTGTTTACAGCTCTCATGTCTCCCTTTCCCACAGTTGTTTTGAGAACAGCCTTGAGCAGAGGCCTAACACTTATCTATGGAGTCTGGATTGCTCACTTATACCTTATGTCTGTGCAGCCAGAAATGGCCATTTCCCAACAGGGAAGGACATGATATGATGATGGCAAGAAAATCAGGAAGTGTGGGGAAAATGATGGGACATCACGCCAGATCAATGTGATCAAGTGAAGGCACTTTATTCCAAAGAGCAAGCATACTTATATCCTACCGTATGCTAAAAATAAAGCTACATGATAAGTTTTTCTTCTACAGTTCACACAGTGTTTTCTCACACAAAGTTCTCACACGGTATTTTCTCTATTCTAATTAGAGCACTAAGTTTAGTATCAGAAGGCTACAATAACAGTTTCATCTGCCAAGTTTCTCTTCAGACACCTGGGGATTATTTAAAGTCTTTGCATCTCCCTTTCTCACAGATGCCTTTTCGGGTGACCTTGCACAGAGGCCTGTTTCTCATCTAAAGAGACTGGATTGCTCACATGTCCGTGCAGACGGAAATAATTATTCTCCACAAATCCCCCTTCTTTTCTTTGAGCAATCCAGACCTGGTTTACACTTTTTTCTAGTGTTTTCATCAAACACTTAACAATACATGGCACTAATACACTTATGATTATAATAACTACTAAAAACTATCAGTCCCATCTTTACAAACTCCATTAACCAGCCCTTAATACCTAAACCTGCTAACCAATCTCCTAAAGGTGCTTCTACTATCTTTATCTTCTTCATGTTTTCCCTCAATTGTTTTAAATGAGCATGAATTGATTGAGAGTGGTCAGATAGATTCGTACAGCACATTCCATCAAACTCTTCGCAACCATGACCCTGAGCCAGCAACAAGAAGTCTATAGAGGCTGTTTTGCAGCACTGCGTGCTTAGCACCATCAACGTCCTGTAACAGTTCTGTAATTATGTTCGACGTTAAGTTGTTTATCTGTCCAACAGGCTAAATGGCCTATTTCTCGCAGTGCATTTCCAGCGGCAGCTCCTGGCACAAACAGTGACATTAATACTCGGGACACTTTTCCTTGTAAGTCCACCTTATCTTTACAAGTAGGGCCCAGTTGTTCTACTGATCGTTTTGTTCTAGTTCTACTTATCTTTTGTAATACATCGGCTATTGAGGGGGCAAAAAGAGTGAGTTTGCCAATATAACAGGGTCCTCCATAAACCCTTGCGGGAATTCCTTGCCATGCCCGGTCTCCACAAATTAAAAAGTACCCTGGGGGAAATCCTTTGGCTGTATCATTGTTCTAAATAGCAAATCTGCTGCCTCTTGTTTCTGCTCCTAAACTGCCATTACAATAACCATTCTTGTTTTGATACTTAAACCACTTAGAGGTGCTCGATACATTAGTCCAAGATGTCCAATGATGCTGTTTATAAAATTCAATTCCCGTAAATGCTGGTCCTCCAATAAAAATACAACAGTTATTCCCAAAGGTTGAGCCTACCAAATCAAGTTCTTGTGAATCCCAGGGCATTGATCGGTTTAAGTTATTAATTATTAGACCCACTGTTATGGCGGTTTGATTGATACAGCGGGAGGGGCGCTTGGCAAAGGTGGCATAACATGTTTGGTTTATTATACTTTAATTTAGTGTGGATGTGTTTCTTACCCATCCTTTCCAGTCCTGCAATCGTAAGTATGGGACTCCTATCAGACAAGTGCAAAATGGGTCAGACGGTGTTGCCATAGATAGGCAAAAAGATGTGTGTCCAGTTTGATTAGCCCAGGTGATCCACATGTTCTGTCTGGGGTTTATTCTATGTAATCCAGAGACCTCACATAAACCCAATACTATTAACATCACCACGGCTGCCATGGCTTGCGTTTGCATCGCCATCTTATTTTTTTGTTCTTCCCAGTCCTGTCAATCTACCTGCCAACTGTGTGGGACTCGTATTCCTTTCCCACAACTGTCTATAATTCTACTACCATTAAGTTCCTATGTGCTAAGCTTCTTGCTAACCTACATACCATATAACCTAAAATACGTTGCTCTAAAGTTTCTAAAAGCAGCAAATCTTGTACAAAATTAAACTGTCTAATCAAAGCCGGTGGGAAAGGTTGAGGTGGATCAGGATGCCTGTGGTTTGGTTCTAAAAAGGCACAAAGAAAGTCAGCCAGACTATATCTTGCTAATTGCCCTGCACAGTGGTTACAGGAAAACACCGAAAGATCAACCGTCGTTGGTATCTGTTGACAGACTACTCTCCACGTTTCCCTGTTACATCCCAGACAACGCACGCGCAGCCATGGCCTACAAACCATGCCGTGTATGGGGCACGCGTCTGTTGCCTGATTTTGTAACTCCCTGTTGTCTAAGGAGTAGGGTCCAATCCCTTCTACAATTATCTGCAAATCTACTAAAAAGTCAGGTGAGTCCACCAACAAGGCGTAGTGCAGATTAAGTTGTCTCAGCAGTGGTGTCAGCGTTTGTTGGTATCTGGTTAGTTGCTGTCTCAGCGTTTCCGGGTTCAGCATCAGGGTGATATGGCTTAGTCCATCTTGCTGGTATTCGGATCAATCCATCCCCTGTAAGCAAACACATATATCCTCTTCCTGTTAATTTGACTGTGGCAGGACTTCTCCATTCACCTGTTTTCGGGTCCCTATACCTCACTAGGATTCCACTATCCATCTGGTCTACTGGAATAGAGCCTGGCCAAAGCGCCAAGCTGTGTACCAACATTGGTGGTTCCTGACTGTCTTTTGCTAACCGCAGATAGTTAAGCACATATAGGGCTTTATGTAACTTCTCTTGTGGAGACATACCCAAGGTTCCCCCCTTTTGTTTAAACAACAAACTTTTTAACGTTTGATGTGCATGCTCTATAATGGCCTGACCAGTAGGAACATGTGGAATACTGGTGTCATGGGTAATACCTCAGAGATTACAAAACCGAGCAAAGTGTAAAGATCTGTATCCTGGCCCATTGCCTGTTTTGAGTTTTGCCGGAACACCGAGTACTGCAAAAGAATTGTATAAATGCCTTTCCACATGTCGGGCCGTCTCACCCATCTGAGCCGTTGCCCATATTGCCTGAGAAAAGGTGTCAATGCACACGTGAACATATTTAAGGCAACCATATTCATTGATATGGGTGACATCCATTTGCCATAATTGCAAAGGTTTCAGTCCCCTAGGGTTAACTCCAATACCTAGGCCAAATCCATTTTCCTGACATGATGGACAAGACTTGACAATTCCCTGAGCATCTAACAATGGGATCCTGAACTTTTTCACTAGCATTTTTGCTGACTGATGAAAAAGTCATGAGAACTGCAGACTTGAACAAAGGTGTCAATTGGTGGGCCTGTCCACACAGGAGCTACCAATCTATCGGCCATTTTGTTGCCAATAGCTAGGCCTCCGTGCATTGAATGACTGCGAATATGAGTTATAAAATAAGGGGCATTACGTTGGTTAATCAGATTCAATAAACAGGTGATAAGGATGTTAAGAGCCTGGTTTTCCACTTCCCTTATCATTGCTCGCTCAATACGTCTGACTACACCTACTACATACAAAGCATCTGACACAATATTAAGAGTGACTGAAGGCCAATAACTGAAAGCCCATACAACTTCCTTGAGCTCAAGTGTATGTAACGAGTCTTCTGTATCACTGTAGTGGTTCCAGTTTGCCTATTCGAGGTTCTGGCCAAATGCCAGCACACTTACCAAAATTTACCTGATGTTTGCTGTGAGGTGAGGATTAGGAGTAGGCAAAGCAGGCTCAAACTTTATAGAGTATAAAGAAAGTTTATTAATATACCCAAGACAAAGAAAAAAACAAGAAAAAGCAGGACAAACTCCTCAGACCACCCCTCCTTCCCCCACCTCTCCATTTCTTTCTCCCTGACAACACACAAAAGACAACACTTCGGCCTCCAGTCAGTTTACCACCTCTGAAATAGCTCTCATTTCAGTTCATTTAGGGAGAAAAGTCTCTTTTGTTTATACCATAGATTTTCTGTAAGAAAAATACAGTTTTTTATGTGTCTTCTGCCTCACCATCAGCCGCCACCCGGAAGAAAGGTCAGTTTGTGGTGGATCCCTTTCACCCCAGTAGCCTCCCCACAGCCACTAGGGTGGGTTATGAACAGTCCACAGGGTACCTGTTTTAAGGATGCACAGTTCAATTAGAGCAACAAAGAAAATCCCTTCTTCTGTATTGAGCAACACAGGTTCGCCTGACAACACAAGTTCTCTGGCATTCCCCCCGGGACCAGGGCTCTGGGTCACAGCCTCTCCTCTGTCTTGGTTCAAGCTTCTCATCAGGCTGTACTTATTTCAACACTTACTTGTCTTTACCCAGATATTTCAGTTCATTGGCTGCAATTAGAACCTCACATCCTCCCTTTGGACTATGTCTTCATATATGACAGGGAATTTATTAGCTCAGTCCCCAACCATGGTTCTCCAAAAGAGTTTTCAATTTCACTCTCGAAGCACTTCTCATGCTCCTCCCTGTAGGTATCAGTTCTGCTTTCCTCACTGACTGTAAAGTCTCTATGCTGCATTTATGTAGATGTCCTCACTCGTTCCTCTCTCTGTGCAAGGAAGGATGGGTGTCTGCAAGTTTAGTCCAGGCATGGATAGAGTTAATCTCTCTCTCTCTCTTCCTGGCATGGTGACGATCACGTGGTCCCTGCCGGGCTGTTTGAAAAGGTCCGAGCTGGATGGCAGAAGCTCTCAGAGTCTCTGTGGCCCGGCTCTGCAAAGCTGGCTTGGCCTGATAGGGCCGGCCGGGCCCGGGGTGACAGGGCAGGGCCTGGCCCGAACTGGATGGAGGCTGACCTGGTCCTTGCTTGGCCCAGAGCAGGAGCCCGGCCTTGTCTAGTGTAGCTGACATGTCGGCTGAACTGTATCTCCTGAGTACCAGGCCGGTTCCTCCCCCATGCCCAGCTGGCGCTGCACGGCTGCTCTAAACCTCCCTTCCCCCCCCCTCCCTCCTTTGGAAGGGGGGGGGCTTACCAGGGAGAGAAGCAGGAAATGCTCCTCTCTACACAGCAGCAGGTCAAAAGAGGAAGAGGCTCAGAGGTTCTCGGCTTATATATGATTTTTCCTTGAAGGCGGATTGCCGCGCCTCTCGGGTGTTCCGAGAGCTGACCGCCAGGATTAGTCAGCAACCCGAGGAGCGGCGAGGGGGTGTCCCTGGGGTCAGGTTCACGCTCGCCAGGATCCTGGGGCCCCAAGCCGTGGGTTGCAGTCTTCTGAAGCAGGCAGGCAAAACTACCGCAGCCGCCGAAACTGTAGCAAAGCGACGGGCTCCCGAGACGGAAATTACGACACTAAAACAAAGTATCGGGGTATCCGTGCTCCGTGAGCTCTGAGATCGGAGAAACTCAGTAGCTGAGAGCCCTGAGCCCAGCCACGCATCAGACTTTATTGTGATCACAACAACCAATGGGATTAGGGCACCAAGGTGGGACAAGGGAGGGACAAGGGGAAGGGGACCAACGGAGGGTATTTCGGGGAGGGGGCTGAGAGAAGGACAAGGGGGAAAACCAACCAACTACCGAACTGAGCTGAACATCCTAGAAACTAAGGGTGATTGACAATTGATGAACATAAGCATAAACCAATGGGGCTTATTAAGAATACACCCCAACTCGGCATCTACCACACCTCGCCCTGCCCAAGGGGGGATCCTGCTGCTCCTTGGGTCTGTTTCACCAAGGGCTTTTTCGGGGGGTGTTATTCTTATCTTCAACAGCCACCACAGCGGATCAACTTTTTAATTGGTTTACCTACATATCAATCCTTAAAACTACCTGGTTATTGGCTCTCTCTCTCAGGAAGGAAGTTGTGTCACTTCCTGCAGCATAGGTCACTTCCTAGATTTTGACCCCTCCTGACTAACCCAGGACAAGTGTATATTGGATTGTTCACTTTTAAAGGCTCATCTTTGAAGAAATATCTGTTCAGTTGTATAAACTTCTAGTTGAGCCAGATGTCACAAATGTAAAGCTGAACCAGGGTCCTTCTACAGCAATGCCTATTTATATCTTGTGTAAACTGGAAATATTTGGGGTATAAACATGTAGGGAAACACTGGCAGTATTCTTGAGGGAACTGAGGCTGTGATAGCTCTGTCACTCACAAAGGGACTGTCTGTGGAGGAGCTGGAGTGGAACAGCCAGCTCTCACACCAGCCCCTGGGGTGTGGGAGCCTGGCTCCGTGCACCAGCTCTGCCTTGGCCAGGGTCATGACGGGAGCGCGCAGCTTCCTGCATGTCCCTGGGCCCTCTAGCTCCAGGAGGCAAAAATGATACCCTGTGAACTGCTGCCCAGATGTGGGATCTGGCATGTGAATGTCCCTGCATCACCAGTCCATGCCTTTCTGCCTAAAGGTGGAGAGTCTTTCCTGTCTTATTAAAGCCATTGGTGCCAGGAAAGTGGACAAAGCTCTTCTTTGTCTATAGAAGATATCTATGTATAACATATTTATTACAATTAAAGAAATAAAAGCATCTTTGTCTGTTTGAACTGTGCTGTGTTCTCTCTTTGCATCTTTTTTTTTCTGGTGGTTTTTTTTTCTTTTCATTGAAACAGAAGCTATGTTTAGGGAGAAATATCAGTGAAGTCTAAAGTAATGCATCAAGTTGTCTTTGGAACTTAAAAATCTTGGCTGTGGTAGGACTCAGACTGTCTGTGTCTGGTGATGCTGGCCAGATTTTGAGCATCTGGCCAGATGCTGTGGTTGATTGAAACATTTTTATTTTGTAACCCCTGCAAATTGTTAGTAATTTTAGGCATTTGAAACGTCATTCCTCGTCTCTATGCTTATACAGCCCAGTAGGAAGGAAGCCTTTTATTTTTTTTTCTATTTTGTTTACCACTACAGACAGAGGTTCATCAGAACTCAATAGGGAGATAATATAGTTTAACAGTGTTATATACGTGCATGCATCCCACTGGAACAAATCTTTTATACTTCTTGTTTGTGTATTTTGGTATGCTTTTTGATTATCATTGCTTTTCTTTATTGCACCATACAAAGTGACAACTCAAAGTAATCAGCTAAAGTCTGAGTATCATATATGAATTAAGTAGGAGAAGAAAAAAGCTTAAAACATATTTTGAGAAAATAAGATTAGATAAAACAAGAAAAGAATAAGGTTTATTGTACAGAAAAAGAATTGGTAATCCTACGAACTAGAGAAGCCGAGGTAAGAAGTACAAAGGAAGAGGTAATGAGCGTAGCAAATGAGTTGTTTAGGTAGGGAGAGATCCAGGTTATATGCAGAGGTGGCAAATGAGGGATTAGAGAGTGAAATAAGCCAGTTACTGGATCAAATGTTGAGGAATCTGGATCAGTACAAAGGGGTGAAAATCTAGGCTGCTTGGGAAAGGATTAGTATAGAAAAGTGATAATTGCAGTTGAAAAGGAAGACAATAAGGCTTGCACAAGAGGGGAAAAAAGCAATAAAAATTAATCTGAAAAAGCAAAGTAGAAAACCCAGGATTTTGTGAAACGGAAGTCTACTATATAATAGAAGCCTGTTATTTAATCCAAGAGAGGATGATGATAATACAAATGAATAATCAATTTGATTTCAGTTATTCTCACGTGGTGTGTGCCTCACAATCTTTCCTGGAGGACAGAAGCAGGGAGGTCATAGTTGTGATTACAGGAAATTGATTTGGAGCATTTATAATTTTCAGCTGCTGCCAGGTATGCTCCAAGGGGTAAACTTTCAAAACCACAATTGGAAGATACATGTACAAAAGCTTGGGGTTTGTTTGGAAAAAAATGGATTTGGGATGCCTCTCTCTTCCACTGAGTTTCAATCCTTAAATTTGTCAAGAGACCTCCCATTCTTCCCCAGAGTTACATATTTATTTATTTAAATGTCTATACTTGCATAGGGGTAGGAAATTTCTATGTAACCAGTGTAAATTTTGTTTTCTTCCCTTGAGTAGAAAATTGTGGTGGAAGAATAACTTTACTTGCTAATAATAGAGTTTGGAGAAATTTTGGCATTTTTCTTCATAGAATTTAGTGAAGTAATAATGAACAGAGTTAGTCTAACACTAGTAAAAGTATTTAAATAATTTTCTGATTAGAGGAATTATCATTGAATGAATTATTTATAAGCTATTTTTCAGACACATTAAAGCAAAATGTATTCACATTTTATATGAAGTCATATTGGAAAATTAAAATAGGATTGCAATTAATAATTTCAACAATGGTAGGCATTGTTCATGATAATTTTTACTTTCTACACTAAGATATGAAAAGAAGTAAGTCAGATATAGTGATCTGAAATGAAAATGTTTGTTTATGCTGCAGAGCTGAGCTCATCCAAGAGAAAGAAACCACTGAGTCCCTTCAGAAATGTTCATTTTCACTTTAGTGTCCAAAGTTGATGCTGTTGGCTGCATTAATCTGCTTTGTGTGTTCTGAGCATGAGGATAAGGTAGTCCAAAGTTTCAAGTAGCAAATATCATCTTCCGTTTTGCTTCACGAACAATTTCTTAAATTTATTTTTGCTGCCTGAGGACTCAATTCTTATGACTGCTGCATTTTGTTTCAGTTTTTTTCTTGTCAATAAACTAAACCATGGAAGTGAAATGAACATCTCTGTATATGTGCCTTGGTTGGTTCAAGGTTGGTTGCATTTTTCAAATGTCTGTGCTAGTCTGTCATAAGTTCCAGATCAACTATGATGATCCACATTATATGGGCCATTATACACTAAACCACATTAGAGGACCCAATCTGGCCTTTCTCAGCCTTGAGTTGTATCTGTCCTGGATAATACATATCTGTTCAATGTGAAACAGAAGCATAAAGGGTAGACTCTAGTTTCAAACTATGTATATTAGTAAAAGAAGGTGGCTTTCATCTTTTAACAAGAAGACTATTAATTAGAGGGATCTAACAGTAATTGCTAACATTTTAAAATTTTGGTTACTGCTATTATGGCAGTAAAAGAACTAGCAGCAGATCTTGGTGCACTCTGCCACTCCAGATCGTAAGGCTATTTCATGTGAAGGTAGAAGAAACAATCTATGTAATGCTCTTGGTGTTCTTCATGCAACTTTCTGCTGCAATTTAGATTTTCCCCACTGCCATCTGACCAACCTGACCAATTGTTAAAGATGCCCAAAGAAAAGGATGCCTAATGTGGTTTTTATTTCCCAGGAGACTACTTCTTATGAGATCACTGCCTTATCTAGGAGTTTCGTAAAACCATGATGATTTAATAAATGCCTACCCACATCATATACTAATGCATCAAATAATGAGCCACGGTAAGAAAAGCTGCCTGGAGTGGAAAATCATGTTCAGCTTTGACATTTTAAGTCTGATGTGGGGAATAACTATCTCCGTCTGTGCGGACATATGTGAGCAATCCAGCATCTTTAGATGAGAAACAGGCCTCTGTGCAAGGTCACCCAAAAGGCATCTGTAAGAAAGGGAGATACTGAGACAGCAAATAATTCCCAGGTGTCTGAAGAGAAACTTGGCAGATGAAACTGTTATTGTAACCTTCTGATACTAAACTTAGTGCTCTAATTAGAATAGAGAAAATACCGTGTGAGAACTTTGTGTGAGAAAACACTGTGTGAACCGTAGAAGAAAAACTTATCATGTAGCTTTATTTTTAGCATACGGTAGGATATAAGTATGCTTGCTCTTTGGAATAAAGTGCCTTCACTTGATCACATTGATCTGGCGTGATGTCCCATCATTTCCCCCGCAGACTGAGTGCTAGACTAAAAAAATATTTTAAATAACTCTTCAGGATCATTGACGTGTCACATTTGCAAGCAACCTCCTTGCTTTGTGATGTAAATCTGCATTTAATAAAAATAGTTCTTTTTCCTGTCTTTTTTTTTTTTTTCCCTGAAGGTTTGCTTACTTTGGATTGATTTCTTCTTCCTGAATAGGATGTAAGAAGTCTGTAATAGTCTTGTTGGGTATGCTTATTCAGAAATAAGTATGGTGCTTTCACCTTTTAGAGAGATGAAAGGTGTATTAAGGGTTAATTGAAATGAGAAGGCAGACAGGTTTTGTCTTTATGACAACTCGATGTGAAACTTTGAGCATGTGTGAAAGAGCACAGCTAATGTTGTTTTCATCAGCAGAACTGTAAAATCTCCATAGTCACATTCACTTTAGACTAATTTTTTGCTTTGCCAAAGTTCTGTAGTGAGTGGAAATGATGTTAGAAGAATTATCCACAAACAAGTTAGTTTTCTTTGAATAGTCCTTAATGTTCTATCTTCTTATGGAAGCTCCTGCACTCCCCTGGGCTAGAGATGAAATCCTTCAATGTGCTGCTGACTTTGCCCATATTGGCTCCAGAACAGGAGTGTGCTGCAGAGCTCAGCAGGAGATGTGACTGGATGTTTCTTCTCTTCACTGCACAAGATAGCTTGCACAGTGTCTTTAAAAATTACCATGACTTCAGTTGCTGAACCTTATATTCAGGCTTGTTTTTCTCCTTGTCATCGTTATGTTTCTTGGCTGTGGCAACACACTTATCTATCTCACCAGACAGAGGGCATAGCAAAAATTTCAGAAAAATTCCCAAGGCATTCACACTGCATATCAACTGTGATCAATGATAAATGATTTTATCTATTTTCTTTACCTCTGTCAGGAAGAATTTTGATTTCTCATGTGGGGTAAAAGGAAGTTCCTCAACCCTTGATTAAATGTCTGTTTTGAGAATTAAAGATAATTGAAAATAAATGTGAATGGATAGAACAAGTATCACCTGGATGCAGTGATATATACTGAATAAGGTTCAGCTTAATTTGTGGTTTAATGACTCACTGGACTGTATACCAACTTCAAACTTTAAAGCAATGAAGATGTTTTGGGGGCACAAGATTCCATTTCTTGAATTTCATATAAACTATGGAAGATCAATTAGCAGAAAATTTTCTTGAATGAAAAAATTATGCTTTTTGATCAGTCTCTTTCAATTGTCAGATATTGCTGCTGCATGCTTGATAGTAAAATATTCAAAATTTGTGTGAGAGCTCTTAACAGAGAATTATGGTACAGAGCACTTCATCTTGTGCAGTGGAGATAGCAATTGGCCCAGGTGACTGTGGTGCCAACCAATTCACCCATGTCATTTTTATTGTTAGTGTTTTCCGTTTAAACATTAATATAGACTTACTATATTTTTAATATTCTTTCACTTTAATATTACAGGATAGATAATGCACATAGGTCTATCACAGCACAGATGCTCACTGTTGAAATCCTACTAAAAGGATTACTTATCACAGAAATATCCCAAACATTTTAATTAAAGGAATAATAATCTACTATATCAAAGTTTGAAGCTAAATGGGAAAAAAAAGGATTCTGCAGCCACTGCCTTTTATCTCTCTATAGAATGGTGTATTGAACTATGTCTCATCTTTTAATATTGAATTAAATTATCAAATGTACATGTATTTCGCACCCTCAGGGATTTAAAATTTGTTTGGCTTTTCTCCTTCTCCCTGCTCTTCTGGTGTTATTTAAAAAAAAACCCCACCACCATTTCAACTTAGAACCACAGGTTCATCAAGGCTGTCTTGTATACTAAATCAGAATTCTGGTTGCTACTTTTGAAGAAGTAGAAAGTCATGAAGACTTAATCTTAGACCCTCTTTTTCCCCTCCAAACTACATGGTAATACATTAGTACAATTGTTATGTGCTTTAGTTGAGGATACAGCCTTGCCTTTAAGAAGTGCAAAAAAGATTATCTTCGTGATTTATTGTAACCTATGATAGGAGGGTTAAGGGACAGTAAAAGATTATTTATCCATTCAAAAGATTATTTGAGTTAAATTTTTAACCATATTTCTGTGTTCTTGACATATCTGGAAGTGTTTATATGTTCTTAGCATACAATAAAGGTCACTCTGTTTAAGGCAAGTTTTTATGAGAAGTTTTTTTGTAATTATTTGAATTTAAAGCACTTGTGGCTGTACTTTGGGACTAAATTCATGCTTAACACTCTGACAGCTGACAATTCTCCAGCAATTTTTGCCTTTGGGGAATTTCAGTGACTACTTACAGGATAATTCTGATGATCCCTCCCTTATTTACCTCATTGTTTGAGAGTTTCCATTACTAACTGCATAACTTGCTAAAGAAAAATTATAACATACCTTATTTTCCATATTGGGTAACAGAATGCCCGTTCATGAGTTACTTTCCTTCTTATTGTAGATAAATCTACTGAGGGTCTGGATTTGGTCAGTAGATGATTTGTCCAGACTTTTCAGTGTCCTTGCAGAAGTAAGAGCAGGTGAGTTGGCGCAGGTCCCAAAGCATGAATTTGCCCATCCAATGCATCTGTTTTAAGCACTGAAGCACCCAAATGCCTCCAGGTGAAATACATATCTAGAAGAACATCTGTTATTGCACATTTTTCTTTTAATAACAGTTGAAGTTACCAAGATGAAATATATTGGTAGAAATCAACTTTTTGTGTGTGTGCCCTGTAATTTGTATCAGAAATCCTCACCTGCTTTCAGTCTTTTGGAGATGGAGGTCTAGTGAGTTTTTTATGTATGATTTATTTTTCCAATTACATCGCTTTTGTTTCCTGTAACTACATGTCAGGCTTTTTAAGATAGCAATTAAGAAAACTTAGGTGAAAAAAATCCAACCAAACAAAAATGGGAAATTAACAGGTATTCCTGTCAGCATGTGATTAACTTGATTTACATAGAATTTCAAATGTTTATGTAGCTAACATTTGGTCCACATTTTGTAAGCTAAACCTGCGTGACTAAAACATTTGTCTGCATTTTTGCTTTAGAACAAAATATGGTCAAAGTGAACAATAGTTCTTAGCTACTTTTTTGAGGCATTTGCCAGGCCAAACATCTATCCCTGAATGTCTATTACCATATAGATTATATTGTTCTCTAGTTCCTCCCAGTAAGGAAATGATAAAGCTCAACTGGCACTGGGTATGCCTCAGTTAGCTTTGTAGCCTGTAGTTGGGTTGAATGTCTAACCACTAGAAAAGTAAATAAATAAAATTAAAAGCAAGGATTGCGAATGATTAAAAAACCCACAGAAAAAAACCCAACATAAAACTACAAAAAGCCAAGAGAACAGAAAAAATGAACAAAAGTCATGTAAAAGTAAGAATTGTTCTAGTTTGGACTTAATTTACATTCATGTGCTAACTAATTATCTGAAAAACTTCCATCTGGGGAGATACTTTTATTAGGAATGAACGCTATTTACCCCTTATTCACATTCCTTTCCTCTCCCCCCCTTCTAATTTAAGTGGTTCAGACTATCACAAGGATAGGTTCCTTTGAGTAAAAAAATTTTGAACTTTTGTCATGTCAGTTAATTGAGTGTTCTGCATCACTTCAAAAGCAGGGATTTTCATTACTGTTTTTGTTGCCAAACCACCACAGTAAGATATGACTTTACTGTGATCTCATTAATAGAATAGAAATCAGGAATTGACAGAGTGAATGTGATTAATTCCTGCCACTGTTTCTTGGTACTACAGGGAAGCAGGGTGATTACCTACCCCCATACAGCTCAAAAGAGGTATTTGAAAACTGAACATTTTTCTCCTCCTTTTAAAATACCTCCCATATTACCAAATATGAGAGCTATATTGTTAGCCTCTAGCTTTAGAAAGTAATTTTTAAAGCGATCTTGCATTCTAAATTTGGGCTTTTCTTAGATTTGGGTAAAATGCAGTATTTCAGAGTAATTAATCTGTTTGTGTCGAGTTTATTCTGGGGACTATAGCTATATTTTAAAAAAGAAGCTATGAGGTCACAAGACTTTTATGAAATAGGCCACTGATGGAAAAAGCATAGGATGAAGCAGCATTCATGTAGGCAGTGTTGGGAGTGGATTTTGGCACAGAAGCGGCACCCACACCAACTGCGGAGATCAGCGCGTCTTGAATTCCACTGTCTTGGAGAACTGCTTGGTAAGGAGATATCAGCCTGCCAGTAATCAGGTATTGACACTTCTAAGATTCAGGGATTTTTGGTATTGAGAGCTTAAAAAGTCTGTGGCTTTAGTTCTTGTCTTCCATGAAGAGAAATCTTATCAGAAGTGGTTAAATTGTTCTCCCATGTTCTTTATTCTCTGTCTCTGTTAGCAGTATTAGTAGTTATTTGTTGAATCCAGTCTGACAACAGGAAATGGTGGTTGTGAAAGAGTCACATAGTAGTCTAGTACTAGAGTCAGTCATGCTGTTAGCGTAAGAAAACACATAATCACGGAATGATTATATGGGTGCTTTAATAAAAGGGCCCTGGGAGCTAGGGGTCTTTTGGACCCAAATCGAGCCCCGCCATGGGTTCAAAAAATGGTTACGTTTATACCATAACTAACTTATAATCATCAGTTAATCATTAATTCAACACCACTCTATCGAATACATTGTTTGCACTCAACCATAGGTTTCAGCCCCCCCTTTCTGACTACCCCCTTACATTTCTCAGGATTGTTGCAAGTGAGTTATTATTCTTACTCCTATTTTCTACTCAATCATTTCATTAATCTTGTCACGAGTATTCATCACGGAGAAGCACACAGGTGCAGTTCTCATGGGTATTTTCCTAACAAAACAATACCTAAGGTCTACCCCCAGGCCTATCGTTCCCACAGCCTAAAACCACCACCAACCCCAAAATCACTTTAACCCCTACGCTATCAATGCTAGAAATGACTCATGAAAGGGCATCAGAACATTTGAATATCCTGTATTTGTGTTTTGAGAGGTGTACTGGCTTGTACTGAGGACTGTCAGGTGGCAGTGTAGATGGATGGCTGTTATCCTGTTATTTCAGACACAGAACTATAATTAAGCACTTAAATATTGGGCTACTTAACAGGAAGAGAATTAAAAAACCCTAAGAATTTGAGAGATTTTTTATGACACTCTTTGCTTTCTTATGTAGAAGCTCTTTTTCAGATTTAAATTTTGCTGGCAGTTTAACTTTCTCCCCTTGCCTGATCCTTTCTTCATGGTTCTCTCAGTCTGCTTTGGTTAATATGAAAGCAGTTTTTTCCTGTCTTGCAGTTCTCCTAAAAAGCCTTGGCGGGGTTAAGTCTGTCTTTGCCAAAATCAATCTGTATGATTTACTCATTTGCTCTATTTTTAGATTTCTTTCTGCTCTGTGGGAGATGAAACAAGCAGAACCCTCATTTCTATGCAGAATCATAAATTCTGTAGCATTTCTAGTGTGTATATTGCAAGTCAGACAGAATGGGGAATTGTACCTTTGCCTGCTACATCCAAGCTGAAAGCTGGGCTCAGCAGGACACAGACATACGCTTTTCTTATTTCCCCTGGCTACTTTTGGATATCAGTGCTGGATGAATACATCCTGCTTCAGAGTCTGAGAATTCTGGGGACTTGGTTGTCTTCTGGCACTTCCCTCAGAACTGATGCTACTTTAGAGAGGTGTTTTAGGTTTTTGGATCTTGCAATGGCTAGAAATTATTGATATATAGAAGGACTTACAAGAGGGATGTTGTAAGGCATGTTTTTCCCTTCAACAGGGAAAAATTGAAATGCCCCTGAGACTTGAGAAGTAATAGGGCGCTGAAATGTGGACAAAGCATTTTGTGTGATTAGATACTTTTAAGTCTCTGCAAATATGGTTCTCCCTGTAAATGAATGTCTTAAGATGTCAGATGTGCCAGGCCATCGGATCCACACAGTCCAATAGATCCGGTTGTCCCTTTCCTCTACCTGGCTAGAGGCAGGGCCCCTCTATTCCTGATCGTGGTACACGTTGCTCTCTTCCTGTAAATATGTTCTTGAGGTCCCTTCAAGAGGATTGGTCATATCATCATTCTTATACTGTTCTGAGTTCTGTCCACAAGAGACCGGAGCAGCGTTGACTCTAGGTGGGCTTCTTGAGGTAGCTGTTCCTCTTTTCAGTTCACGTACTCGGGCTGCTAAGGAAGAGGTGGGTTTTCTGTCCCACTTCCTCATGTCTTCTCCATGCTCCTGAAGGAAAAACCAGAGGTTACCTCATGGAGTGTATCTTCTTTCTCTGGCTGGGGAATGTTGGCTCTTAATAGCAGAGACCCTTGTTGGTTCTGGCGAGATGTGGTGAATTTCTTCTTGCTTCAGCTCCTTTCTGAGTTTCTCTTTTAAGCTCCGGACGTGCTCAGCCAGCTTTGTTTCTACAGATGAGACACGGGTGCGAAATGGGGCAGTGACAGTGTCCTCATAAATTCTTAGTTTGTTGACCAGTACTCCCACCTTGTCCGCTCCTTCCCTCCATTGCAGTGTTGCTAGGTAACGGGAGTATATCTCTGGTCCGAGCCGTGCGAATCTCAACCACATCTGTGATGTGCATTGGACATCATCTGGGTTCTTAGGGAATCTCTCATCTTCTGAGAAAATGATCTCCAGCACGGCCAATTCTCTCAGGCATCGGATACCTTGTTCCATTGTGCTCCATTTTCCTTGGTGCACCTGGAGGTCTTCTTTACAAAGGTATCTGTCCCCTACGCTTGCCAGCAATCGCCGCCAGAGGCTGAGAGTTTCTTGGGTTTTCCCGATCCCCTGGTCAATGACTACATCCTGGGTCAGGGATCCAAGTTGCCTGGCCTCACTTCCATCTAGCATGGTGTCATTGGCTGCAGCGTCCCAGATGCGAAGAAGCCAGGTCAGGATGGATTCATTTGTCTGGCGGGTGAACTCTCTCCGTAGGTCACACAGATCACCCAGGGATAAAGAGCGAGTGATGATCTCTGGCTCCATCTCTTCTGCTTGGTGTGAAGGTCCAGCCTCCTCCTCATCGGTCGCTGTGCGGGCTGATTTGCTCCTGGTTTTCTTTTTCTGAAGGGGGGCAACTGCTACTGGCTTAGGCTGTTCTGGCTTGGTGATGGCTTGTGTGGCGACTCTGTCGGTTCTTTAGGTCTCTTTTTCCTCCATGACAGTTTGATTAGATATGGTGCCTGTTGTTCTGCTGCTTTTCTTGTCCTCATCCTGAGGATACTGTGCCGCATCGAGCATTGTTCTGACTCTAAGCATGGTGTACACAGTGCAGGTCATAGAGAGGAAAGAAAACAGAACTGACAGCAAGATTATACCATCTTTGACATCCAAAGGGAACTCAATATTTTCAAAAACTGTTGTGTCAGGTCTGAAAGGCTGAAAGAAACCATTCTCTTCTCTTTCCCCTAGGGGCTGGGTGCGATTGTTGAGGAGGCCCCAGATGTAGCAGCCCACACCAGGACAAGCAAACAAAATTGAGTATATATTCCGAATGGTGTTCATTTCCTCGGAGGTTATCATGCAACAGACATAGTAAACTAGTAAAGCAATTTTTATACGATACCCCGGCCTACACAGGAACATTACTACAGGCAGGTAATTCTCTGTCTGCAGAAATATATGCAGAGCAAGGTACAGGACCCATGTAAGTATGTTGAGTATCATGGTGAATAGGTGGCTTCTAGAACACAAAATTGTAATTCTGACTTTCCTCAGGGCCTGGCCTCACGCTGGGCGCCAAAAAATGTGGTAGTTTGAAAGTAAATCAGTGAGAGGTTCCAAGTCAGAACTACAATTTAATAGAAAAATGTAATAATACAAAAACACTGACAGAGTCAGAATACAACCTGACACCCTGTCGGTCAGGGTGTTGGTAGTAGTCCACTTAGAAGGTGGTTGCAGTCCTCTGGGAGTGATAGATGCGGTTCTGTTGAAGCAGTGATCCTGAGAAAGGTGTAGTTCTCCTCTGAAGGTCCAGTGGTGGTGTAGAAGGGTCTGGTCTTCCTCTGGGAATCCCGTGGAAAAAGCTCTCTATGGTGCTTCAAATCTCAGTTTATATGCGGATCTGGATACATTGGTTCCTCCCCCTGGGCGGGGCATCTCACAATGGGATGATGGGCCACTAGCTGCAGTGTTGGGGGTGAGTAAAGTGCCCCATCCGGCCCCAACGACCGGCCCATTAGCAAACCGTTCTGCGGCTATCAGGAACACTGCTCCACCCAGCCCTAACGACCGGGCCATTAGCAAAACGTTCTGCAGCCATCAGGGACACTGCCCCACCCGGCCCCAAGGACCGGCCCATTAGCAAACCGTTCTGCGGCCATCAGGAACACTGCCCCACCCGGCCCCAACATCCAATGAAGATGGTGATAGAATACATACCATTGTAACCTAAGACATTTATGAAGTCAGAGATTAGTGTGTTTTAGGTTTCATTCCTCCTATTTTAGTAATTGAAAATGACTTGAATATTCTCAGTCAACAATATTCAGTTTCCTCATCACTAAGTCATTATAATTTATCTCCTAAAGAATCAAAATACCAAGATGTACAGCATTATGTATCCACTGTATAGTGTGCCATAGCATAGTTAGTTGCAAGTCCAATTCTACTCTGCATCTCAGAGATGAGAGTTCCTTGAGGATTTCTTGGTAGCTCTCTCTCATCTCCTGTCATGTTTTGATTTGGAAAGAAATTTTCGCAGAACAGAATTTCTGGCTGGACTGTGCCTCTACTTTCCCATTCCACAGATGATATGGAATATGAACCTCATAGCTCTGCCTCTACAGTTTGCATATTTCATCATCAAAGGGCACATTGAATGTCGGCAGGCAATATGGAAGAAGGCATAATAAAGGTGTTAAAGCACTGTCAGTGATGCCTCTGAAGACTTTGATGAGGAGGGTGGTATTGTTTCTCTCCATAGTTCCTAACAGACTGGAATGAAGTGTTCTCCTTAAGGAGAAGTGTAATAAAATACAGGCATTCTAAAATTCGTTTAGCTAAAAAAACCCTACAAAAGAAATAACAAAAACCCCAACACCCTAGGAGTGTGAAATTTATGAATTTTCTAATATTGTGTTGATGCCTTACAAAAGGCTGACCTGTAACAGAAGCTGGACCAAGTTAAAAGAATAAAAGAATTATTTAGTAAAACAAGGTACACTTTGGGACATGCAGGAGTCTTGCAGAGACTACACCCAAAAAAATGGACGCCTAGCACGTGCTTTTTGGACAGATATACCTTTGGTCCCTCTGCATACCAGAAACCCATTGTCCAATTCCAGTTTCGGCTCCTGAAGTCCCATCTCCAGTTTTTCCCCTTCTTCTCTTCGCTGCCGTCAATGGATGTTTACATTTTGGGCTTTTGGAAAAAACAGTATGTCCTTGAAACTATGGCCCAGAGAGAAATAGTTTCGTCGAAATGACAGTAACAGAACACTAGATGACAATTTATGGAGTCTTAGAGTCATCTACTAGAGCAGACCTGATGTAGAAAAATAAAAATTAAAATCTAAGTGTCTTAGGTTACAATGGTATGTATTCTATCACCATCTTCGTGGGATGTTTGGGCCGGGCGTGGCAGTGTTCCTGATGGCTGCAGAATGGTTTGCTAGTGGGCCAGTCGTTGGAGCCAGATGGAGCACTTTACTCACCCCAGACATTGCAGATAGTAGCTCATCATCCCATTGTGAGATGCCCCGCCCAGGGGGAGGAACCAATGTATCCCGATCTGCATATAAACTGAGATCTGAAGCACTATAGGCAGCTTTTTCCACGGGATTCCCAGAGGAAGACCAGACCCTTCTACACCATCACTGGACCTTCAGAGGAGAACTACACCTTTCTCAGGATCACTGCTTCAACAGAACCGCATCTATCACTCCCAGAGGACTGCAACCACCTTCTAAGTGGACTACTACCAACACCCTGACCGACAGGGTGTCAGGTTGTATTCTGACTCTGTCAGTGGTTTTTTTTTTTTTTTTTCCTTTTTTTGTATTACTACATTTTTCCTATTAAATTGTAGTTCTGACTTTGAGCCTCTCACTGATTTGCTTTCAAACTACCACATTTTTTGGCACCCAAACGTGAGGCCAGGCCCTGAGGAAAGTCAGAATTACAATTTTGTGTTCTAGAAGCCACCTATTCACCATGATACTCAACATACTTACATGTGTCCTGTACCTTGCTCTGTATATAGTTCCACAGACAGGGAACTACCTGCCCGTAGTAATGCTCCTGTGTAGGCCGGGGTATCGTATAAAAATCGCTTTATTAGTTTACTATGTCTATTGCATGATAACCTCCGAGGCAATGAACACCATTCAGAATATATACTCAATTTTGTTTGCTTGTCCTAGTGTGGGCTGCTACATCTGAGGCCTCCTCAACAATCGCACCCACCCCCTAGGGGAAAGAGTAGAGAATGGTTTCTTTCAACCTTTCAGATCTGACACAACAGTTTTTGAAAATATTGAGTTCCCTTTGGATGTCAAAGATGGTATAATCTTGCTGTCAATTCTGTTTTCTTTTCTCTCTATGACCTGCACCGTGTGCACCATGCTTAGAGTCAGAACAATGCTCGATGCAGCACAATATCCTCAGGATGAGGACAAGAAAAGCAGCAAAACAACAGGCACCATATCTAAACAAACTGTCATGGAGGAAAAAGAGACCGAAAGAAACGACAGAGTCTCCACACAAGCCATCACCAAGTCAGAACAGCCTAAGCCAGTAGCAATTGCCCCCCTTCAGAAAAAGAAAACCAGGGGCAAATCAGCCCGCACAGTAACCGATGAGGAGGAGGCTGGACCTTGGCACCAAGCAGAAGAGACGGAGCCAGAGATCATCACTCGCTCTTTATCCCTGGGTGAGCTGCATGACCTACAGAGGGAGTTCACCTGCCAGACAAATTAATCCATCCTGACCTGGCTTCTTCACATCTCGGACGCTGCAACCAATGACACCATGCTAGATGGAAGTGAGGCCAGGCAACTTGGATCCCTGACCCAGGATGTGGTCATTGACCAGAGGATTGGGAAAACCCAAGAAACTCTCAGCCTCTGGCGGCGACTGCTGGCAAGTGCAAGGGACAGATACCTTTGTAAAGAAGACCTCCAGGTGCACCAAGGAAAATGGAGCACAATAGAACAAAGTATCCGATGCCTGAGAGAATTAGCCGTGCTGGAGATAATTTTCTCAGAAGATGAGAGATTCCCTAAGAACCCAGATGATGTCCAATGCATATCACAGATGTGGCTGAGATTCGCACGGCTCAGAACAGAGATATACTCCCATTACCTAGCAACACTACAATGGAGGGAAGGAGCGGACAAGGTGGGAGTACTGGTCAACAAGCTAAGAATTTATGAGGACACTGTCACTGCCCCATTTCGCACCCATGTCTCATTGGTGGAAACAAAGCTGGCTGAGCACATCTGGAGCTTGGAAGAGAAACTCAGAAAGGAGCTGAAGCAAGAAATTCACCACATCTCGCCAGAACCAACAAGGGTCTCTGCTATTAAGAGCCAACATTCCCCAGCCAGAGAAAGAAGATACACTCCACGAGGTAACCTCTGGTTTTTCCTTCAGGAGCATGGAGAAGACATGAGGAAGTGGGACAGAAAACCCACCTCTTCCTTAGCAGCCCGAGTACGTGAACTGAAAAGAGGAACAGCTACCACAAGGAGCCCACCTAGAGTCAACGCTGCTCCGGTCTCTTGTGGACAGAACTCAGAACAGTATAAGAATGATGATATGACCGATCCTCTTGAAGGGACCTCAAGAACATATTTACAGGAAGAGAGCAACGTGTACCACGATCAGGAATACAGGGGCCCTGCCTCTAGCCAGGTAGAGGAAAGGGACAACCGGATCTATTGGACTGTGTGGATCTGATGGCCTGGCACATCTGACCCACAAAGATACACGGCTTTGGTTGACACCGGCGCTCAATGTACCCTGATGCCATCAAGGTACGTGGGAACAGAATCTATTTCTATTTCTGGGGTGACAAGAAGATCCCAGCAGCTGACTGTATTGGAAGCTGAAGTAAGTTTAACTGAGAATGAGTAGCAGAAACACCCCATCGTGACCGGCCCAGAGGCCCCATGCATCCTGGGCATAGACTATCTCAGAAATGGGTATTTCAAAGACCCAAAAGGACATCGTTAGGCTTTCGAGATAGCCGCAGTAGAAACAGAAGACATCCAACAGCTAAATACCTTGCCTGGTCTCTCAGATGACCCCTCTGCTGTGGGACTGCTAGAAGTTGAAGAACAACAGGTACCAATCGCCACGGCGACAGTGCACCGACGACAGTACCACACAGACAGAGACTCTATGGTTCCCATCCACGAGATGATTCGTAAACTGGAGAGCCAAGGGGTGGTCAGCAAAGCTCATTCACCCTTTAACAGCCCCATATGGCCAGTGCGTAAGTCCAGTGGAGAATGGAGACTGACAGTAGATTATCGTGGCCTGAATGAGGTCACACCACCACTGAGTGCTGCTGTGCCAGACATGTTGGAACTTCAGTATGAACTGGAATCCAAGGCAGCAAAGTGGTACGTGACCATCGATATTGCCAATGCCTTTTCCTCCATTCCTCTGGCAGCAGAGTGCAGGCCTCAGTTTGCTTTCACCTGGAGGGGCGTGCAGTACACCTGGAACAGACTCCCCCAGGGGTGGAAGCACAGCCCCACGATCTGCCATGGACTGATCCAGGCTGCACTAGAAAAGGGTGAGGCTCCAGAACATTTGCAGTACATCGACGACATTATCGTATGGGGGAACACAGCAGAGGAAGTCTTTGAGAAAGGAAAGAAGATCATCCAGATTCTCCTAAGAGCTAGTTTTGCCATCAAGCGAAGTAAGGTTAAGGGACCCGCTCAAGAAATCCAGTTCTTAGGAGTCAAGTGGCAAGATGGACGTCGCCAGATCCCGACAGAAGTAGTCAACAAGATCACTGCTATGTCCCCACCTACGAACAAGAAAGAAACCCAGGCTTTTCTAGGAGCTGTCGGGTTTTGGAGAAGGCATATCCCGGAATACAGCACAATTGTAAGCCCTCTTTACCTCGTGACACGAAAAAGAAATGATTTCCAGTGGGGTCCTGAACAACAACAAGCATTCGAACAAATTAAGCAGGAGATTGCCCATGCAGTAGCCCTTGAGCCAGTCAGAACAGGACAGGATGTGAAAAATGTGCTCTACACTGCAGCCGGAGAGAATAGTCCATCCTGGAGCCTGTGGCAGAAGGGACCTGAAGAGGCCCGAAGACGACCACTTAAGTTCTGGAGTCAGGGATACAAAGGATCTGAGGCCAGCTATACCCCAAGCGAGAAAGAGATTCTTGCAGCTTATGAAGGAGTTCGAGCTGCCTCGGAAGTAATTGGCACCGAAGCACAGCTTCTTCTGGCACCCCGACTACCAGTGCTGGGTTGGATGTTCAAGGGAAGGGTTCCTTCCACACATCATGCCACTGACGCCACATGGAGCAAGTGGATTGCACTGATCACACAGCGAGCCCAGATAGGAAACCCTAATCGCCCTGGGATTCTGGAAATTATAACAAACTAGCCTGAAGGTGAGACTTTTGGGTTATCTTCTGAAGAAGAGGAGAGGCAAGTGACACGTGCTGAGGAAGCTCCACCATATAACGAGCTACCAGAGAGTGAAAGACAATATGCTCTCTTCACTGATAGTTCCTGCCGAATTGTGGGTGCTAACCTGAAGTGGAAAGCTGCTGTATGGAGCCCCACATGACGAGTTGCACAAGCTACTGAGGGAGAAGGTGGATCGAGTCAAGTCGCAGAGCTTAAAGCCGTCCAGCTAACTTTGGATATTGCTGAGCGAGAGAAGTGGCCTCGGCTCTATCTCTACACTGACTCCTGGATGGTAGCTAACGCTTTGTGGGGTTGGTTGAATCGCTGGAGAAAGGCCAACTGACAGCGCAGAGGGAAACCCATCTTAGCCGCTGAGATTTGGCAAGACATCGCTACCCGTGTACAGAGGCTGACTGTAAAGGTTCGACACGTGGATGCACATGTACCCAAGAGTCGGGCCAATGAAGAGCATCGTAACAACGATCAGGTAGACCAAGCTGCCAAACTGAGAGTATCACAGGTGGATCTGGACTGGCAGCACAAGGGAGAATTATTTCTAGCTCGTTGGGCCCATGATGCCTCTGGTCATCAGGGACGAGATGCAACGTACCGATGGGCTCGTGACCGAAGGGTGGACTTGACCATGGACAGCATCTCACAGGTCATCCATGGCTGCGAGACCTGCACTATGATCAAGCAGGCCAAGCGGGTGAAGCCTCTGTGGTACGGTGGACGATGGTCGAAGTATAGGTATGGGGAAGCCTGGCAAATTGACTACATCACCCTTCCCCAAACCCGCCAAGGCAAGCGCTACGTGCTGACCATGGTGGAAGCAACCACTGGATGGTTGGAGACCTACGCTGTGCCTCATGCTACTGCCCGAAATACCATCTTAGGCCTGGAAAAGCAAGTCTTGTGGAGACATGGCACCCCTGAGAGAATTGAGTTGGACAATGGGGCCCATTTCAAGAATGGCCTTATAAACAGCTGGGCCAGAGAATATGGCATCGAGTGGATATATCATATCCCTTATCATGCACCAGCTGCCGGGAAAGTTGAACGGTGCAATGGACTACTTAAGACCACCCTGAAGGCACTTGGCAGGGGGACCTTTAAAAATTGGGAAGTGAACTTAGCAAAGGCCACCTGGATGGTCAACACACGAGGCTCCATCAATCGAGCTGGTCCTGCCCAGTCTGAACCCTTGCACACAGTGGACGGAGACAGAGTCCCTGTGGTACACATGAGAGGTATTTTAGGAAAGACTGTTTGGATTAGTCCCACCTCAGACAAAGGCAAACCCCTCCTTGGGGTTGTTTTTGCTCAAGGACCTGGTTACACTTGGTGGGTAATGCAGAAAGATGGGGAAACCCATTGTGTACCACAAGGAAACTTTATTTTAAGTGAGAACTGTGTGTAAAGTTTCATTATATATGTGTATATATATATATATATATAGGGGGTACTGGTTTGGGTATCACATAGATGGTGATAGAATAAGGGGTGGATAATGTCTTAGGTTACAATGGTATGTATTCTATCACCATCTTCGTGGGATGTTGGGGCCGGGCGTGGCAGTGTTCCTGATGGCTGCAGAATGGTTTGCTAATGGGCCGGTCGTTGGAGCCAGATGGAGCACTTTACCCACTCCAAACATTGCAGATAGTAGCTCATCATCCCATTGTGAGATGCCCCGCCCAGGGGGAGGAACCAATGTATCCCGATCTGCATATAAACTGAGATTTGAAGCACCATAGAGAGCTTTTTCCACGGGATTCCCAGAGGAAGACCAGACCCTTCTACACCACCACTGGACCTTCAGAGGAGAACTACACCTTTCTCAGGATCATTGCTTCAACAGAACCGCATCTATCACTCCCAGAGGACTGCAACCACCTTCTAAGTGGACTACTACCAACACCCTGACCGACAGGGTGTCAGGTTGTATTCTGACTCTGTCAGTGTTTTTTGTATTATAACATTTTTTTCCTATTAAATTGTAGTTCTGACTTGGAACCTCTCACTGATTTGCTTTCAAACTACCACACTAAGGCATCAGTGTATTAGAAATATAGCATGATAATGAAAGGAATTTATAGAATAGAAAGAAGCTGTAAATAAAGGTGATGAATAGGCTCTGTGTTGTTTAATTTGCTTTGTTCTCATGGTTCATGAGAAAACTATAGAGACAGTTTAAGTCATCTAATCCTTCACTTTAGTATTGTAGTGTAGTTCAGTAGAAATGGGTAAAGTTTACCCTGGAAGTTAGAGCCATAGAAGCTAAGGTTGATTAGACTGGGAACAGATTAGCTGGCTCAAATATTCATGAAATAAGTTGCATTTCCTGAAGAGATCTTTAAATGAAACAGTGTAAGGGAGTGTTGGTGGCAAAGCAGGGGAAGGCTAGGCTGAAAGGAAACCAAAGAAGTGGGCACATTGTAGCAAAATAATTATGTATGTGTGCATATTTGTTCATTTAGCTGCTGCTTTCTAGATTTGGAAGCCTGTTTTCAGGTTGTGAATGAAGTTTCACTGGGTTGTGTTCCTTTTTGCTAACTTTTGGTTTTGAGGAAATAGAAGGAAGGCAGCATGATATCCAGTTTATATGCATGGATTTACTGTTTCTTGATGTGATTGAATCCAGCAATTCAGAGATACCAAAATAATGATGCTGTCTTGATCCAAAGCCTGCTGAGCTAAACAGGGAAGGAAACACAGAATGATGAGTTTTTGGTCTGGCCAGAAAACTGGCCCTTGTAAGCTTGAATCCCAGATGTTTTCCCACTGACCTAATGCTGATAGATCTGTCACTACAATATCTTGGCTCCAATTACAGGGGTTGTTGGACGTATTATTGCTTTGTTTCTATCGTGTGTTATTATTTTATGTCAATTGTAGTGTAATCCCAATCCTCATGCACTGCCTAGTAAACCATGGTGATCTATGTGATGTGGGTTAATTGGAGGGAGAGGAAGTCCTATGAATCAGCAGTAATAGGCATTAGCAGATTATAATGTTTTTATTGGCTTCTCATTATAGAAGCTTTGAAATATGAAGAAGACTTCCTTCCAGAGGTGGGGGGCTGGGAAGAAGCATCTGCATTTCATATCAGCTGTGTGAAAAACAAGGTCCACTCTCCTGTTAAAATTTAAAGGTTTAATAAAAGACAATAAGGGACAAGATAGAGCAAAAGGTTACAACGCCCAGGATGCTGGGTGCCCTTAGCACTGAGCCAAGAGCACACCTGCTATGGTGAGAGACTCTATATACTTTTCTTATTGCATCAGCCTATTGCATATTCATAGACAATTATGCATATTCAAACTTTTCCCCAAACTATTT